>CAJDSM010066574.1:3265-16896 GCA_903981925.1 Ostrea lurida | reverse complement strand
GACCCACAAACCATCTCTTTACCGGGGCCACCACAATACCCACAACTTCGTCTTTTACTCGTCTAATGATCTACAGTTATCATATGGACAGTCCCCCACCAATGAACTGGAGTTCAACATAATACCTCATTTTATCTATAAGACATACGTATAGCCTTTATTCATTGACGAAATGTATTAAGTGATGAAACGTTTTAATTCATGAGCACTGTATTACGTCTCATAAGAATTAATGCTTAGTAGATGGATCTATCCACTTCAAAACACAATTGAAAATCACACACTATGTGGAGCGCATGACTTTACGCATGTACAACTAGCTGTAAAATGCCCATTAATACACTTTGATTGTTTTTAATTATGTCCTTTCATTTTCCTTTTCAAACAACTGAATTCATAAATATATATATAGAGTTTCTAGTTTTTTTTTGCTATTTTTTACGTATGATTCCACGCAAAAGAAACTAACTCTAAACACTGCATGACTATGCATTAGTGGAAAAGAAAATAAAAGCGATCTTAACGATTTGCAAAGTATGCACAAATGAAGTAAATATTTCCGGAAAAGTTTTTAGGAGAAATAGCGGCTTGCATTATTTAACTAAAGTACTTCATTTGTGGCAGAATAAATTAAGATAATGTTTTAATATGAATATATTATGTATCAAGTACAAGCTATTTCGGCATCCTTTTCTATGTTTGAAGGCGAGTCACTTATTGAACTGGAGAATTTGGAAAAATTTGGTGTCCGCATTTCTTAATCTTTTAATGAGACTACGAGCGCATTTTTGACCTACTACGCCATTTCATGAAGGCCAGCATATTTTTTCGTATTGAGCACATACTCGAAATAGGTTCTACCTAAAAAACACTAATGTTGGACCAAATAATAAGTTAAATGCGTTAGAACTTATTTCTGCCTTCTTTTTAAGAATCAGGACCAGACGTATAAGGCTTTTCGATAAACGTGAGTTATCTTCCTGATTTCGGAACGTAGTGCGTTGCGTAATTTAATTCTTAAACTTCCGGGTAATTATATATCAAGAAGCGTCATTAACAAACAGCGCAAGAAAGCCGCAGAGATATTGCCGTATGTACGGCAATTGCGCTTACAAATAATGGAAATAAAGTTATCAAAAGAAGACGACTCCCCCTTCTCCATCTTGAATTTTACGTGTTTTTGTATATCCAGAAATAGAAATACTGACGACGATACGATCATATTAAGCTACTCAGCTCCTGCTACTGCACTGTAGTCATCTATTGCATAAGTTCCACGGGATCTCCTTTACTCCTGGACCTTTTAAAACTACCCAGTCAAACCAGCCTTCTCTTCAATATACAATGCTTCTGCTTCGACTCAATATCTCGTGTAGTAAGCAAGTTCTAGCATACAATCGTTATGCTTTTTACCATTCTGTCAATGTCAGATCCGACCGCTTTTATGGTATATTTCTGGTCTTTCGGCCACCCCTGGGGGGGGGGGCGGGGGGGGGGGGTTCGTGGAGGTAGGAGGAAGGGTTGGGGGGTTGGGCGGGCGGGGGGTCTCGGCTCGGGGGGTCCAAACTCTATACTTTCTTGGGTAAAGACGTGCAACAGTCCCGCCTTGATATTCTTCAAACACATCCCCATTCATATTATTTAAAATTTTGGAAACACTCTAGTTCTATCATCTTTCTGTGAAAATTCAAGTATAGTTGGCTGTCCATGCAAGTAGCTGCAATTTTTCTGAAAATAGAATAGCAATTGCTACTTATATGACTACCTCCTCTCATTCTCTTTCCAAATAACCTCTCAGATACCGACAGCGGTCGATTAAAAAGAGAACGGGACCCCCTCCTCCCCCCAACGTGTGGTGACCTCATTGTTATATAAGCTACATGTCATCTTGCTCCGTAAATACATAAACTAGCTTCGGGTCTAAAGCATTTTTTATGAAACGTCGTAGATACATCAACGAGGTTACCTATTTATATGTCTACTCTAGGTGAAATTCTGTCTCTCGCTATCATCGTTACCTCTTTTTTATACTGACTGGATAACTACCTCAGCTTCCTCGGTCTCCTGAGATTCGATAGTGATATCTAGGCCTACCTGACTAAAACTTATATGTTCACGGTATCAAGTCATAGCAACTATAATTTCTCGACTGTCTTAGAATACTAGTATATCTCAATAAACTTGCTCCGCATTTCCACCCGCGAAAATGACTCAGTCGAACATGCATTGTGTATACTGTCACTATCCCGCGCATCTGTGGGAAATATATATCTAGTAATTTACTCTACTCCTTGACAAAGATATCTCTTATACGTGATACTACCTATACTGAAAGGTCCTGGTGACACTTGTGAGCATAATATTCCTGAATCGGGCGCACAGAAAAGAAAAACATAAAAAAGAATTTGCGGATAGAAATAACACAAAGATTTTTAGAGCAAAGTGCGCGAGCTCTCGAGATACTTATTTTCACAAGGTATAGTCTAGAGTCTCCCCCTGCGCGACTGTGCTCTATGGTGCCAAGGTTGGTTTTTAAATCCATTACTATGGCCCCGTCGTATGTTTTTTCACTGAAAGTAGTATTCATCTTGGTTGAGACAATGCTTGAAAATGGTTGTTCCCAATTATGTACGGTGAGGCAATCAGCACCATGTTAGTTAGTCGTACAGTCCCACACCAGCCAGTAGCATAGTCGTAGCTACGCTAACTCACCGCGACGGCATCGTGGGTGGCTTCTTTCGGTTACATGACCGTTGAAGTAGACACCGCACGTAGAGAGATGTTGTTTTGTTTGGGCTCTGTTGTTTCGTTTTTGACGGCCCAGATTCCCAACGTCCATCCGGGTAGATGATATGTAAACAGTCAGGAGAATGGTGTTCCTCTTGTTGTGCGCACATTTTTGTAATCGGGGTAGCTAAAGATAGCCCGTCATTGTTATAATGTAATAAGCGTGGCGGCTTGATTTCATCCTGGACCTAATGAAACTACATTTACTAAGGTGGAAGATGAAAATGACTCGTCAATGAATTATCTAAAAGCAATGATGTAAGATTATTAGTCTTTATCAAATGTACTTGTTGCTCTGAGAATAATATAAAAATATACAGACCGATTCGACGCCAAGTTCAGATTTTAGCTACTGAATTTGAGAGATTTTATACCGCGTACGAGTGTAGAGTATAGTAATTTGGAATAAAGTGTGGATTATTTTACTGCATATAGATCTTGTACGTAGTGATGGTGTAAAAACCACATTTAGCCTGATAGCATAAATAAGAAGAATAGTTATATCTCTATTTATTAAGCAATTAAATATCGCAAATTTCATACACGTCTAAATCATATTCCTCTATGTAAAGAACAGAGAAAGAAGAGAGAGAGCTGAGAGAGAGAGAGAGAGATGAGAAGAGATGAGAGAGAGAGAAGAGCATGAGGATTTTATTGACCTTTTCCCTGACCCCGATCTTTGGTATCCCTTCGTGAATGGCAGAAAGAAATTTCTAAGATGTGAGTTATATGCCTACATAATCACAGGTAAGCGGGTAATAGTTAAGATACGCCTGAGTTTGATTGATGGGCTGAATATTGATTAGAGTCGTGAGTAATTTGTATATTATTACGAGAGGAGTTTTAACTGAATCTACACATTACAATTCAGCGAACCCAAACTTCCTTGTCCCCTCAAGGGGCAAGGCAATTCGTATTCGCGTGCTTCTTGTGTTAGGCCATCACCCTTACAAGATCGAATATGAATACCGCCGTTCGCGCGGGCCAAGACGAAAGAATTAGAGATGAGGGGGGCGGAGTTGGGGAGTGGGGAGTGAGCTATGTGTCTATGCTGGACGAGTCGACACCACCGATAGATCGCTTGGGGAGCATGAGTAATAATGCTGGTTAATAAGTGTATCTATTAAGATATGTAGTCGTAAAAAGAGATGTCTTAGCATCAGAGGTCGATGGTATCATTGGGGACAAATCGGGAAATCACGGTAGTGTTTGTTGTGAAGTTCTGATGTCGTTTTCACAGTTTCGCTTCGATGGGGGGAGGGGGGGGCGAGGGGGGGGGCGGGACAAATACTCATCGAGCGAATTCATACAAAAAAAAAAAGCATACATCCTGGAGTGTGATCTCTGTTGGCTATGTGTTATTTTTTTTCTCGTGAGTTCTTGCTAGAGTTATGAACGGCAGAAAACAATATCAACTTTTCATTTTATCTTATATCATACCGATTATAGACTATAACTATGAAACACGACACTCTCTAATATAGCTGCGTCAGTCAATAAAATAAAATACATTTACTTCGGCGTGTTGTACTAGTACTTGTCAGGCCTGCATCACGCAAAGTACTCTATGTTGTTCTGCACGAATATACAGAACAAGAGAGCATATATACACCATTCGCAACACGTATTTGATTTCGGAGCAAGACATGCGTAAGATGCCCACCTGAAACATTGTTTGGAGCGATATGCCGTTTACTTTGAATAGGGCAGCAGACGGAAGGAGAGTACGGATTCGAAAGAGGAGTCAGTCTCCCAGGGAGAGTCGCGCGCCA
The DNA here is from genome assembly GCA_903981925.1 of Ostrea lurida. Taxonomy (NCBI): domain Eukaryota; kingdom Metazoa; phylum Mollusca; class Bivalvia; order Ostreida; family Ostreidae; genus Ostrea; species Ostrea lurida. Next base: position 12,337 of record CAJDSM010066574.1, on the reverse strand, counting down.
ATACTGTAAGCCTACGCTTCGAATTTTGGGGATTTCCAGGCTGGCACATATATCGTTTTGTATGATGGCACAGATGTATAGTAGTGGATGTGATCACTATGAGGCAACCTATATAGAGGTTCATGATTTTTCATCAAAGCAAGTTTATTCACGTACAGGTAATATTATCATATTTAAGTTGGATGGTAGAGTTTTGCATTCAAAATTGAGTTTGCTTTAACTTACGAGCGAAACCAGAATTTGAGTCATGATAACCAAGGCTAGTACATTTACATCAACGCAGTGACCATTTTTTGCACCCTATGGTGATAAAGAATTTATCCTATTCTAACAGATTATTTGCGATTCGCAATTCTCGACACAAACTACACAATCTAGGGGTACGCCCTAGTGCGACAATCACACGTTGGCTGCTATGATCTTAGATTTAAATCTACTAGTACTCATCAAGAATCTATATTTTTCAGATCCTTATGCATGTGGCTCAGTGTAGGGTAAACTAAAACAGTACGTTGGGCACTACGTATCACGTCAAGTCCCCGATGCAATAACTTATTTCTTGCTCGCACGTTTTTAAACACACAGATAAGCTGAACCTTACAAAGTACTGATTTAGGTTGGAAAGTTTCATTGTTTTGTGTGCAGTAATTACAATTTATATTGGTAACTCTCATTGCGAGGGTAAGTTATTTATCATTTGTTGAGTCCATATGGAATATTACTATTTCATTATTTGGCTTGCTATTATCTTCATTATACCAAGACAAAACTATCCCACGATCAGCAAACTAGCCAATCTTGTGCAAAATTTTTAGTATTACTATGCTCTTATAAACTAAATAATACCTGAGGTGCGTAACGCCCAACGTAAATATATTAATACCTTACTAGGTCCATAATCATCTGAATCGAAACGATCAGCGGGCAAGGAGAAATACCCATTCTGATGTGGGTTAATTATTGATACATTCGTTTGTTCGCAATTAAAGTTATGATTTGGATCTTTGCCTTTCTTAGAGACAAAATTCAGCATTGGTTGACCTAACATAAGATTATTACAAACGGAGATGCTGGCTAAAGTCGGTCCTTTTTTTAGCCATCAATCTGGCCAAGGGAAGTTGTTTCATGATCGGCACACCGCTATTCGGGCTTTGTGTTCAGTTGACGTAGCTGTTTCAACAACTAACAACGGAGGGAGATTTCATCAAAAATTAATCCTAGTGGCAGGCAGAAAAGAGAGAGTATGGGCGCCGCTATTTAGCATAAAAGAAACACAATCCAGTAAGTAATTTCCCCTGAACATGATCGCTGAGTAGGTAAGTAATGAATCAGACATTAGAATAAATACTTAAAACATATGATTACTGCTTAAACACAATCATAAGGCTTTGCTGAGCAGAATTACTCGAATCTGCAATGGCTGTTTTGTCACTGCCACAGCAGAAAATTATGTATTCAACCATGCAATTAGTTGTCGACACGCTGCGAGCGGTGATAGATACGTCTGTAAAGCTGCAAGGATGTATAGCTCGAGCGGCATATCTATACCTGTTCTGACTAGTCATTTCAGAGTGTTATAGTGTATTTCGATGGAATGTACAATCAGTTTTAAAAGTAATGGCTATGCAAAGATATGTGCCAATGAGAAAGAATAGTTGTGCGAGCTCGAAGCCCCATAACCACCACTCACTTTTGTGCTTTCAGGCGCGATAATTACTTGGAACGGCAGAAGAAGATTACCGCACTCATTGCAACTGGCAGTGTGTTGAATTGATGACCTCTTCCGTTTTAGCGACCTCGCATCCAAAAAATAATAGCGGTTGACACGTGGTTAAATCACAACCAGGCCTTTCCATCTCGATAAATACGTGGAGTTTATCGTGCTCTTTCGCTAATTCTAACTTGTGCACTGTGTGCACGTGGCACAATAAACATTACACTCGAGTCAGGTAGTATTATATCTAGTGTCAACTATACACGCACTTATTTGTCTAAGCGTTGTATTTACTGGTTCAACCTTAGTAGTACAATATGAAAAATCACATAGAGTAGGTTAGGTAAAATGAAAAGTGTCGCACTCACTCTGAATATATAGTAATATAAGTAAAAAAGTTACAGGTAAGAAAGAGAAGAGTGTTGTATAAAGTGGTGCTCACAGCTCGCAGATTTAGCTATAGCGAATTGTTATTTTTAGTGATATGTCTTTTACTATACGGAACAGGAGATGTAAATTCCTAGAAGGTTATCTCGCGATTAAATCTACCGCAATAATCCTCAAAGCTCACACCATCCAGTCGTTAACAGAGCGAAATACTGAAAAGTGTTCGAGCAATTCAGACAGACGCCGATCGCGTGTAGTTATGCCGGCAATGTCCCCATGAGATTGTCAACTTGGTAGAAAACTAGTTGGAATCTACAATTTGAATAGATAATTAAATAACAATCCAAACCTACATGATTCCCCAAGATCGTGTGGACTGGCGACTTGAGCCTGTAAAAGACAGGTCTCCAATTTCTGCAGTAATGCTTTAATTGCTCTGTGGAATCGGCGGGTTATTCAATGATTCGATCTTGGTAAGGCGGGGCAAGAAAGACACGAATTGGGTTGTCCACACTTGAGGGAACTAAGGAAAGCGTCTGAAAAATATCGAACTTTAACCTCTACGCTTTCCACAAGAACATCCGGCATCATTGCGTTCTGACGTCCGTTCAATATGAAGTGAATATCATTCTCTCTCTCTCTCTCTCCTCTCTCTCTCGAAGGTGCAACTCTCTCTCGTCTAAACAACACAACAAACTCGCACACGCCCAACTAATTGTAATCTTTTCGCCCATTTAATGGACAATCATATTTTGTTCAAGTAATCATTCACTGCACCAAAAACTAAAAGATCAATAACCAAAGTTCATAATCATAATATATATACTATTTATACTAGGTTGATTCGTGTATGAAAAGTTGCAAAATTATGCATATATATTGAGCAATATTCAGATTATGTTCATTATGCTATTATACGTATAATCCTACTACTTCACTCCTCGTAAACAAAAGACTTGTGCAAAACATATTGTCTATCGCACAAATTCTATAATGTCGTCGAATTATAGTTTATTCAGAACAGGACAACAGTGGAACGGCCGACGTGGTCCTTGTCACTTATGAAGCAACAATATATACAATTTGAGTACCTATTAGAATACTGTGTCGATGATTTGAGAATAGGGGAAATAATCCTTTTTTTACTCTTTTTGATATGATATTGTATCCCGATTGATTTAAGTATTAAAATTATTATTTAACAATTGTGTCGATTGTTCACGCAATTCATGTATTATGTCACTATCCGCCATGGAGTAATGCAACTTGAGTTATACTTTTATAATTTAGATAACTATACGGAGAGAGGGGCGGGGGGGGGACTTACAACACATTACCTATCTATGGAATATAAGTTTTTTTTTCGAGAGAGCTCGGCACGATACACTGTATTTTATGTTGATGTCTGTGGTATTTCGGTTCAATATTATCCCGGAAGTGGTGATTCTTCTTACGTTTCGTATGGTATTAATATTTTCAATTATACGACACGGCATACGTTATCGTTTACGTGTTAGTAAGGCTTAGAGAAGAGAGACACTTTAAATTCATATTATTATATAATTCACAAACATAGCAAGTAAAAGTCACGCGGAGAGATCATAGTAGAAGATCTGACTATAATATAATGCAAATAAGAATTTTTCGTAACTCAGAATGTTCGTATGTAGGTCGTATAGAGCCTCGTAAAAGAAAAGAAGAGAAAATTCACTTAAGTGCTATGGTGTAGCATAAAGTTATCTAGGGTTCAGGCTAGCAAAATCAGAGATTCTGAACACTGCGTGCTTTGGGAGTAGTACGTATTTACGTCTCGAGCGAGGAGAGAGAGACAGTATAGTGTGGAGACGCAGAATTACACCTGGGAGACATAATATGTTATAATAATTTATGCAGATGATGTATTCACAAATGGTTCGTTCACTATCATTAACCCGCGACATGTTCAAATAATTCATGCTAAACTGGAGTGTAAACTGAGTACCACAATACAGGTGGGGGATAGGGGTGGAAGATGTAGTAGGAGGAGGGCGTTGTATCAGTCAGACCATGGAGCAACAACATTGATATGACCATATCATTATTTTCTCGCAGTATACAAGACGCACGATTAGGTGTGTCGACTGGATATAGAGTCGTTTGAATCGAAAGGTATAAGACCACATACTCCTCAACTCTACTTTAGAAACGTGTTTATTACACAAGACTAGAATATTTATAAGCGAGAGATGAGGAGTCCACACACACATATATAATAAGTCTAAGCACACATAATATATGTAAAAAAAGTGGTGACTACGTTGATTTGTGGAATAAAAATTACGCTCAGCGGACTTAGAAGTCTTTTTAACTTGAGATGTTATATAGAGGTTGTGGTGACACTAGATGTATTACTGCCATCTTGACAAAGATAGGTCTATGCGATCAAGGAAATACATAAACTAGTATAAAGACCGAAAAATAAATTGATAAACAACCCAAATTTTCACCCTAAGTCAAATCAAACAAAAACAATCACATTAATGCCAAAGACGACAAATAATTGAGAAATGACACAAAAGTCCTCAAAAACACCGCACACACATAAGATACAAGAAATGAAAAGTATAACTAATTCCTACTTACAAATACAAAGTTATCGAGTGCAAAGAGAGGCAAATTACGAGCATTACCATTTGTGTTCCAGAAACCCGCCTTTTCACTACACCTGATCTTGCAAGATGCAGGCAATACATCTTTCGTTTTGTTACTTTACGTGCGGTAGACGTTGTGCGCAGTTTGATAAACAGCACTCAGAGTAAAGACTGTCAACCGCACTGTGGAAACTTACATGCGCAATTAAGGACGTGGTGAGCTCAGCGCTCGGGACAGTTTGACGAGACCTCTAGTAATGTCAATTAATAGATATTATATTTTTGAAGATACATATCAAGAAAGACAAAATCGATAGAAAAAAGTCAAATGGATGGGAGAGTATGAGACTGGTCTAGCATAGCGAGATCTATCACTGTTTTCGCTTCACTTAAAACTCACATTTCATTATATTCCATATAAATATATGTAAATTAGGACATGAAAAGGATAAAATATAATAAACCTATAAAAGATTTAAAATGTACAAAAACAGAGCAAAAGTTCAAATATCACATACTGTACATGGGAGAGACTAATATACAATGCGTATTTTATCTTTGGATTAATAAATACATAGAATAAAAAAAAAAAAAAATAAATATATACATAAATAATCAGTCTGGAGGGGAGAGCGCTGTAATTATCCTATAGATTTGAATATTTATCAACTGAATACATCTTAGTTACATGTTTTCCTCATGGGATCATCTTTCATAGAGTACCATATAATAATGATGGAGTTAAATGAAATGTAAGAGTGTGTTCTTTAATATAGAGGATATGGTAGACTCTCATCTTGAATATAAATACCGGAAGTTTCATAAGCTTAAACAGTATTACGCACTAAAACAATACTAATCGTATCCGGGATCTATAAGGAAAAAATGACTCAACTTGGCACGTTCCTAATCGAAGAGCCTTGAGTAGGAGTCTCTGGTCTTATTCTCTATAAAGAAAGGCCCCTAATAAAATTAATGTATCTTATACGTGGCTACTCTCAGGTATGATATTATTAATTGGGTCCATATCTTCCTATAGGTGAGTTTTTAATGAAGTAGCGACTGTTTACGAGATAGGCTTGTTGAGAGGTGAGTAGTATCTGCGGAGATACAATTAATGCAGGCCTTGCATGCAAAATGGCGTTAAGTAGGTTCAAAAATGGCGAATTCAAAATGACGGACAGAGCCGAAATTTTTCCAAATTTGCTCCGTTGAGAGCGCCAGAGATTCCTATGACATTTAGAAAAACAGAGGGATGCCAAATAGCCTTGTCAGGTCTCACTTCATTTCTATTAAAAGATAGATAGTTGTAGCTAGAAACTCAAGGTTTGATATTGGAGTCAATTAAATCGAACATAAACGCAAGGCTGTTTTTGTTCCCTCTCAAGGAAGAAGCGGGGCCGATTGTGGTGGATGGTGGCTCTTCTGCGAAGCAGAGTTGTTGATTATGTCTCTTTGCTTGAGTGCAGTGGCCTCTCATGAAGGGCTATTTCTCAGAAAGGTCGCTTGATGGTCGTGTCCGTGATAGAGTCACTAACTCTAATAGTTAAATAACAAAGAAAAATGATATTAGTGTGAGTAAAAGATTGTGAGTGTGTGAGGTGTTTGGAGGTAGAGTTAAGGATAAGTTAAAGTTCATAGTAATATGTGTTAGAATCAAACAAAAGTTATAACTTGGAATTTTAAATCGATGTCAATATTCAATCATGAGAGTGAATACTTCATCCAGGTTTATTTGGCTTGCATATGAAGCTAAAATTACTTTATGAGCGACTCAACATCAATTGGATCGTCGAACACCATGGAATTATTACAGTTAACATCGTATATATATCAGTGTTATATTGATAAAGTAGATAATAATTTTAATACAAGAGTGTTTTGTCAAGCTATTTAGATTCCAAACTGGTACCACCTACGTTTTAACGCGCGAGTGGGGAGGATCTCTACATTAGAATGAGACATGAAGTATATAGGCAAAGTTAATCGTATAAACATGCTTGCAAATAATGTGGCGAGATAGGCGGAGAAAGGAGGTGTTGGTTATGTGCGAGGGGGGACGGACGAGGGGACGCGAGGAGGTATAAGTTGAGTATGAGTCTAATTTGAGCGAACTATTTAAATATAGAGTGGATGAGCGAGTGTCGTCGTAAATAATGTTTAGTAAGATGTATAAAATAATTGAGTAACCATGTTAAGATTCTATGGAGAATATGTTATTATATCAAGCTAGCTAAAATAGAGTATGTTCCATTGTCTATCACACGGATTCGACTGCTACATTCATGTGACACTCGTATACATATCCAAAACTCCTTTATTTAGAAAGATGCTAATAGACGAGGCCAAAATGAATAATGCATGAGTCCTTGACGAATAGATTATTTCGCACCCGGAAGCGTTGATATCGGCCGGAAATGCTGACGAAAATCTCACAACGTTCATGGTAAGACATAATATCAACTAAACGAGAGACATTCACGCGCCATTTTCAGATACCTAATCAGATAACCTGTGTACTAAGAAACGTTATGACGACTAGCTAAATACCGATGGGGTTTAGAAAGAATAACTATTTTCTCCTGTAGATTGAGGAGAGTATTATAACGATGTTATGTCTAGTCAAACAAGATTCGATCATCTCTGAAATGATAATCAAGAGTATTCAATGTATTTTAAATCACATATTTTCTGTATAGCTGCATGGTGAATATAAAACAAGCACATTGCCATATTCACTTGATAGCGAGAGCAAATGAGTCCGAGTTACAAGTTAGGGAAATGTTATAGACGATATATTGAATCGCTGTAATGACATGAAGAAAATATGATTCCATTTTAAGGAATGCACTAATTAAGGTATGAAAAACGCAGAAAACAGAGAAAAGAGTCCAGTTGTGAGGAATTAGCCATGATGTTTCTTGTTTCGTGAGCTGAGATACGCAAGGGACATAAGCACCGAGATTTGCAGCCTTTCGACTATTGGAATACTACTGTTAGAGCTGAAAGAGCCTTGAGAGTCTGGGACCAAGTCCCGCCTACACAAAGACGTGTTTAATTTTCTACACTCACGCGAGAGACATTTTCGTAGTAGATGTATATAGCACCTATGCAAATAAAATAAATTTAGGGTGAAAAATGTATCTCTCTATTGTACAGTTTATCAGTCCTATGGAATAAGATTACTGAGACTCTCTGAAGCACGAACGCTTCAATCTGAGTGCTACATATTTCTTTTGAGATCTGCCTCATACCTCGCAAAACTTTTGGTAAGACCAGATATTAAAATGAGAGTGTGACAACGACTAACAAGAATAGATAACATTCGTAATACTTCGACACATGACACTCCAAGTATTAATTTATCCTACACTATCTAACTCGTCTTCAACGTCAACCTTGTAAGTCTATTGTTTGCTATGTAAAATAGAAGAGTCGTATCTGCGCAAGAGAGGTACGCTAAGGCATATAGAGGTTTAACGTGAGTGCAGCGTGAGTCGAATGCTCATATGATATGTGATGCTGCAAAGTGTTACTCATGATTTTATATATATTATGGAGAAAGAAAAACAATCTCTAAAAATATAGGGTTCCAGCGCTCTACGGTAGTAAGCAAGGCTTTGAGTATTCAGAGCCTAGACACACATGGTCATGATGTCAAAATAAACATTTGGAGACTTTTGCTTGACCAAAAGTTTGATATTCAGCTAGCTCCTTAGTGCTAGAAATAGGTGTCGAGTTTACAAATTACGTCTCTAAGGATTAATAAGAATGTCTGTTGCATCGCTACAGGGACCATGTTGAAATCTATTGCAAGTAAAATAACAACATATACCGCACCCCAAACCGATTGATAGTAATTAATTTGAAAACTTATTTATTGCATGCCTGTATACTGGTTGTGATTAAATTTTTTATCCGTACACATCTTGATTGTATTCCAACAATATAGATAAAAATTGGTTTGTAAAGTACATATCGCTATTTAATTGAATTCAATAGGAATCGTGATACACATTTGTATCCTATCTCCCTGATGACGAATGTGCAGCCCGAATGCATCTACTTTCTTAGACAAAATATAATATGAAATATCTGTCCCGTCTAACATCTGATTAAACGTTGCTTAAATAACAGAAAACTAAAGATTCCTGATCGTGGAATTTTTTGGAAATAGATATGAAATGAGAGCTTGTCAAATGAACTTAAGATTCGTTCTAAAAGCAAGGACGTATAAAAACACCGAGTACTATGTTTAAAAAATATACAGTACTGTCATACATTACCAATCTGTCGTAAAACTGCCAAACCCCAAAATTTACTCAAAACTACCTCCTACCC
>CAJDSM010066563.1:906-21979 GCA_903981925.1 Ostrea lurida | reverse complement strand
CATACGAGAATCGTTCGGAAAGATACCAAAAACGAGTGGCAATCTATATTAATTGTGATTTGTATCATCAAATAACTGATTATACGAAACAGACAAAAAATAACGAATACTGCCCACAAATACAACACCTGGCGAAAGGAAAAGTGCGAAAGTGAAATTTATATTGATTAAATTTAAAAGATGCATGCTCGATAAGACCATGCAAACTGTAACTGTAAATAATTTTTAAAAACAATCATCACCTACTTATGATATCGATTAAGGATATTCTGCGGGTCAAGGAGGTAGCACTTTCTCAACGCTAAATACTAACTTGAAAACATCTGACATTAGCAAAAATAGTTTGTTTTTGATCGTATAAACTTTCTAAAGTATTTATGGTTTTGAGTGGACTGTTAGTAATTCTGCAAAAGCATATATAGGTACTTGTATAAAGAACATAAGTTTACAACATACACGTTTCAACAAACAGGCGACTTAATAACGCCGCTTTTCTAATTTTCCTAAGCGCCAGGACTTAATAGATGAATTCAGTCATTGTTCATTACCAAAACTCGTCTATAACTTCTTTTAAGTTTAGTATTTGAGATATCTTAATTTTTTCTTCACAGAAAAATGTAACGTGGCTAGGTATTGTTCATACATTTTTTTTGTTTCATTTATTGCAATAAAAACATTTTTTGCGTAATAAAAGAAATGTGTTCTTGACAGTAGAGCTGAACCGCCCTGCTGTAATTGGTACTCATCCTAAATTGTTTCTGGTGGGTGGATGCATTAACCGGCCTGAGTAATTCGGTACTCGTCCTACATTGTTCTGGTGGGATGGGACGCATTAACCGGCCCACTGTAGTATATTCGCGTAATGTCAATTGTTCTGGTGGGATGAGGACGTTACCGCCATGTATAAATTCGGTACTCGTCCATTGTTCCTGGTGGAATGGAATGCTTAACGCACGTAGTAATTCGGTACTCGTCCTAATGTTCTGATGGGTGGGAGCATTTAACTTTCTAAAACCATAAAAGTCTGGACTCAGATTTAAAAATCTTGTGAGAACGCGAAAGGTATACTTCTTGAAGATTGCAAGCAGAATTGAATGTTGGTAAAGACTCAAGAATATGTGGATTAGAAAGAAAACGGCGTGACGATACATTAAGATTGTAACACAGAAAAATAATATGCCTATTTTTTTTTTTAAAGGAGGTAGGCTGATATTTCCTTTTAATCAATAAACTTACATGTATTATTTTTTTACATGGACATTGTGCTATATGCATGATAGTATTTAAGATGAATTCATTTATTTAACTCTATGCAAGATATAAACGGTTTATACGCGTTCATATCATGTATTGATGGTACTGTTTACAAAGCAATACTGGATAAGAGGCACCTGTCTTAGTGGCCACTTTCATTACTTCTAAGGTGGGTCTTTAACAGGTTTTTGATGTATTTGTCTGGGGTTAAGTTTGTTGTTGTTTAGAAACAATAATTTGCAATGATTGTGACATTTCTAGGAGTTGAAGAATTGTTGTTCGTATGTGTTAATTTTATCTGTCTGTAAAAGAGAATTTAAATCATGGACCTGTCTACTCCTGAAACGCAAAATTGACACTTTCTAAAGTTATTTCATGGTTGTTGAGTGGACTGTTAGTAGATTGCAAGAGCAAATATAATAGGTACTTGTATAAAGAAAACATAAGTTTTTACACAATACACGTTTCACAACAGGCGAACCTAATAACCGCCCCCTTTTTCTAATTTTCTAAGCGCCCAGGGCACTTAATAGGATGAATATACAGTATGTGTTTTCATTACCAAGAAACTCGTCTATATATTCTTTTAAGCTTATAAAGTATTTAGAGAATATCACTTAATGTTTTCTTCACGATAAAATGTAACGTGGCTAGGTATTTTCATACGCATTTATTTTGTTTCATTTATTGCAATAAAAACATTTTTTGCTAAAAAGAAATGTTGTTTTGACATGAGTGAACCGGCCACTGTAGTAATTTGGTACTCATCCTAATTGTTCTGGTGGGGTGGGATGCATTAACCGGCCACTGCAGGCCGGTTAATGCATCCACCCACCAGAAACAATTTAGGATGAGTACCAATTACAGCAGGGCGGTTCAGCTCTACTGTCAAGAACACATTTCTTTTATTACGCAAAAAATGTTTTTATTGCAATAAATGAAACAAAAAAAATGTATGAACAATACCTAGCCACGTTACATTTTTCTGTGAAGAAAAAATTAAGATATCTCAAATACTAAACTTAAAAGAAGTTATAGACGAGTTTTGGTAATGAACAATGACTGAATTCATCTATTAAGTCCTGGCGCTTAGGAAAATTAGAAAAGCGGCGTTATTAAGTCGCCTGTTTGTTGAAACGTGTATGTTGTAAACTTATGTTCTTTATACAAGTACCTATATATGCTTTTGCAGAATTACTAACAGTCCACTCAAAACCATAAATACTTTAGAAAGTTTATACGATCAAAAACAAACTATTTTTGCTAATGTCAGATGTTTTCAAGTTAGTATTTAGCGTTGAGAAAGTGCTACCTCCTTGACCCGCAGAATATCCTTAATCGATATCATAAGTAGGTGATGATTGTTTTTAAAAATTATTTACAGTTACAGTTTGCATGGTCTTATCGAGCATGCATCTTTTAAATTTAATCAATATAAATTTCACTTTCGCACTTTTCCTTTCGCCAGGTGTTGTATTTGTGGGCAGTATTCGTTATTTTTTGTCTGTTTCGTATAATCAGTTATTTGATGATACAAATCACAATTAATATAGATTGCCACTCGTTTTTGGTATCTTTCCGAACGATTCTCGTATGGGTTAATTGTCACACCGAATACATCCTGTAGATCATCTCGACCTCTCTCAATCTGATCAGCATAATGAACAATCACCAGTGTCTCTCACTATCTTTCCACTTACCCCTTCCTGATAGCGTTGCTCCCAGCTTTTATTCACGAAGCATCGCAGCGAAGAAGATCCCCATTAAGAGACCCAGAGAGAATAGCAAAAAAAAAACAACAAAAAACCCCACATTTGCCTATTTTCACAGATCAGCCGGCAACGGACCAGTATAATGCATCAAAGGGGCCATTTCTGCATTGACCAAGTCCTTTTGAGCGGAGATTCGGAACATGCAATGCGAAAGAGGACACTTGACTTCCGCGGATATTTTTACTTTACACGTTTAAATGTATTAAACATGCAAGGGGCCATTCTGCATGACCAAGGCTTTTTCTGGTGGAATTCGGAACTGCAAATGCAAAACGAGGGACAGCTTGACTTCTTGCGTGTGAGACCACTTAATCTGCATGTGTTGCCACTCCCGTGTTGAACAGTCACGTTAAGCGTCCCTGGACTGGAGCCCACCACTAGTTGCCCCTCGTTTCCTCGCAACAGCCACGCTCCCCTGGCCCACAATGTCGCCCCGAAATGGTCCACCAATCCGAGCAAACCTGGTGAGTTATTGAATTGTTTGACTGTCCATTTTTATCATCGGGTAATCCGCTGATTATTATATATGGTTACATTATACGATCTTCATATGATAACCTTTGCAATCGTCAACTTTCCTTTTTTATCTAATAAGTACCATTTCACCTGTTATGTATATGTCTCTCAGTCGATTCGATACGCAAGTGCATCCGGCATCAGACTTTATTAAGCAGGGCCACTACTAACCAAATAAGTTGATGTGCGGGTTATAATGCCATCTCGTTTCAAGTCCTCATTTCGTAATTCGTACAGCCATAATGATCATTGCATATTACAAAATTGGCAGGCTGGTCATGTTGTTACTCATTTTCATACCCTTGTTAGACTGTCTTTTTTGTACTAATTTGACGGACGGTAACCCCGTTATTTGTTCGACTACGCGCTACGCGAGTGTGACTGTCAGCAGATGAGTACTGCCTCCATGCACCTGATCCTGCCGCTTTTGCGGACCTGGCCCTACACTGAATTTTGTATATGTTTTTGGACGTGATTCATAACACATGTTTACTCCCCCTTATATCTCAAAACCATTGTCGACGCCTTAAGCAGTCATATCCTATCCGGTATTTAGTGGTGAGTTATCAACTGCCTTCACGCGGAACTGTGTATCCATTTCCCCGCCGGGAGTTTTTAATTCATCTGCTCAATCTACATCAGCTGCCACCCTCTCTCTAACATCATACAATGTACAATTTATATGACAATGCCTTTGGCCAACAAAACTAAATTTGTCTGTCGGCTTACTTCCTTGTGTTTTGGCATACCATATTGGCTGGGTGTATCCGCAATGTGCGTCATTCATACTCTTGATTCCCTTTGACCTTTGGTCAAAATTATGGTTTCTTGCACATCAATTCAGTCGGGGCATAACTTCTTTGTTTTTGCTGATAGGCATCTCTATTCACTTGTAAATTCACCATAGATGTTATTACTCTGTCGTCCTCTGGGGTGCAGGATTCGTCCAGGTCATAATTCTTTGTTCTTGCGTGGCTACTAGACTAGGAATATGGTGTATAAAGCTGTGTCACTACTTCAGACCTATTCTGACCTTTGACTCAAAGTCTAGGTATAATTCTCTATAAATTGCATTATTTCGCATGTGGGTGTCTACCATGGAGATGTATCCCATCGGAGATGCTCCGTAATCATGTACCTCTGTAAAACGCCTGATCTTTGAGATCAAGGCCTAACTCGTAGGGTTTTACATTAATTCTTCCTGGGCCATGTCTTCTTTGTTCAACTATAGTGACCAAGTGAGCTCCATATGGGGGCGGGTTCTTGTGATTTACTCACAGTATTTCTAGTTAGTCTAGGCAAAAGGTTTTTCTCAACAACCGTCAGCCGACTTCAAATCCTAGCTCAGTCTAAACCCCTCTACTCAACATTTCTCTTTTACCATTCACTGCGTTTAAGCCCGTCTTCAATTTTTCATTTTCGTTTGATATGCGCAGTTTATTTCCTGGTGTATACAATAATTTGTTGAGGGGAAATTAGTTCCAAGGTTTTGAGACATTTCCCAAGGTGGTGGACATTGTTCCATGTTTGTGGGACATTTCCCAATGTCGTAGCGGACTGGGGAGTGCGCCAGGTAGTTTGTAACTAACTGTGCCAAAACCGGCTCTCCTCCCACCTTAATATATAAGCAGGGCAGTTATTGGAATCTGACACCAGAAGATCATCTGCAATTATGTCTGGGTCAGTTGAATGTCCTGCGTTGTGTTTGAAATTGTTATAATAAATCAGTGGGCTCATGAGTTCATAGCTGGGTTCACACCACCTCCCAATCAAGGAGTGGATGGCTACAGGCTGGTGCAATAGGACTTGCTTAAAACCAGTAGCACTGTGGAGACCTGTAGTTGCGAAGAAGTATCTACCTTATAACTGTTCAACTGTTCAGACTACACCTATGTCACATAGGGTCCCTGTGTGTGCCCCACGTTTGTATTTAACCCCCCAGTCCTCACCAATTGCGTGCGACATTTCCCATTATAGCATGTGTTATTGTACTCTATGCAACAATAAATGTTAAAACTGCATCACTCTTGGTAATCGTGCTAAGCAGCCTAACAGGTTAATGCAGCAGCAAAGGTTCGACATCCTTACTGCGTGGCTACCACTGGTGGGCAGCTTTATGTTCATCTCCTCTTTAGTAGTGAGGTCAAGTCTCCTGCTGTCTGTCTCTGTATATAAAGTATTGTCTATGTGCTAATCCCAACCTTGGACTGGGTCATGTCAGCCAGCCAATCTATTCATTCAATTGAGAAACAGTGTCGTCAAATTGCGTTTATACACAATCTCATTTAGGAAAATCATTGCTGCAGTAATCTAACCATGATCAGCCAACAATATTGTTTGTGAGATACAGTGGCAAAGAGCTAAGTTCGTTGTATCAATTTGGCGCCCTAATTGTTTATAAAAATGAACTCTTGTTGAATCAATCCTTACACTGCAAAACAATGATTGAAGATACACCTATCTCAAAAATAAACCGAAACTTTAAAATGTGACACATTGCTACGATATTCGAGTCAAAATACGGACGAAGCGTATTTCCGAAATATCCCCAAATTTAACAAATTTTAACAGATTTGAATAGGGTCCCCGCAATCATACCATTTTAAAAATTCACACATTAAAAACATCTGAGGTATAAGCATTGTTCATGCAAAAATTACGATGGATATTGAGAGACCTGTTATTCAAATAAAGTTCATTCTTTTGGCATATTTTGCAACACGCAATACAGCCATACCGCTACAGTCTGTATACATGTTGAATAGTTTGTTACATAAGTTAAAAAAAAATGGTTTATGAAGAAAGCTTCTATACCTGGCATCGAATAATTAATTATAACATCAGTTTAACGCGCAATTGTATATAATTCATGTTTTTCTTGCATAGCTATCTTACTTCCGCTGTAACGAAATAAGCGATACTTCTATTATACTGTATATTAGAACAGTATAAATGCATTATTTATAAATATTGCCGTACAATTTATGGCTTTTTTCAATTATCTATATTGTCAATGCTGACAATATCAGTATAGCTTATATTTTCGTAATTATATACGTTCACATTCGAAACTACGTCACAATGGTGATAGCTCTTTGTCTATCTCGGCACATTAGCACGTTTATTTTAAAAAAAATTACATTAATTAATGCTCAGCCAGTTCAATACTAGACTAATGATTTTGGATATTATTAGATCTATAGGCCAGCTATTAGCCGTTTTGTTTAAACTATAAAAGCATTAGGCCTACAAGACTTACGCTAGCGCACCACATCAGATGGAAGATTTTGTTGATATTTATGTATGGAATAACTCCAAGATAGTAGTTTATGCTTCCGGATGCTTACCCTTTCAAAGTATATTTGATCACATGTAGCCATTGCACCAGAGAAGATCGAGAAGAGGAAACGAGAAGAGAGAAGAGAGAGAGAGGGGGGGTCAAAATCCCGCATTCTTTTGTGGGTGGGGTATTTTAACTATTATTACATAGGATTCTTCCCAGAAGAGTTTTGGGGGATTTGACGTTAAATTAACTAATTTTACCTTTCATTATTCGACAGGTGGGGGGGGGGGTTAGTGGTGTACCTATTTTTTTTAACCGTTGATTTCCTTGTAATACCTATAGGTATAGTTAATTGTCAATGCTAACAGAATCAATTCAGCCAATACAATCCATAATATATGAGTAGACCGTTACTGAGTGCGCGTTCTTGAAATGAAGTATAAGTTTCCCCCCACTTCGCTGATTTTCACATAGTATGACAACCTAGTGCAACACCCGTACACTATATTCGAAATAAAGGAAACCTTAAAAAAACGTTAAGTTTACCTCGGGTTTACGTAATATTTGGTACGAGATGAATTTTATTTTATTCATTTATTCAAGGATCAGCTATCGTTTCAAAACTCAAGGTTATATTAGAATCTTACCACTACATAAAAAGGGAAGGAGTGATCGCATGCATGTAAAAAATTATGTAAATCTACGCACTTCTCAAATAATGTATGTGCCAAGTCTGCTGTTTGCTACACCGAGATGTATACAATGGCCTAAAGTTTGTTGCAGAATTAGCTTTATCGTTTTAAGTATTAGATTATGTTCCTACTGTATTTAAAACTAATACATGTGATGACAACGTATCAGACGCTAATTTTTTACTGATCTTGTCTTCATAAATCGTTAACAGTGCATACATTTCAAGTAGAGCATGATTTCCATACATAACGAGCCTCTTTGCACAAACCACCAACTCGCTCGTCGTATCTAGAAGGGGGGGTTGGAACCAACACTTGCAATATTATATTTGACTAATGTTAATATATTTCAATATCAAGTAAAAAAGATAATATATCACATAAGAGTACAATGAGAATTATAAGGTATGATTACTTCATATGTATGAGAAAATGCAATATAAGAAGAAAAAAGCAACGAAAATATGGAAATGGAGAATGGGGGGGGGGGGTGGGTGGTAGAAAACCAAGAGAAAAAAAGAACAAAAACCAACAAAAAATTCCGTTACCAAAAGCAAAGGTAAGTAAACAAAAAAGAGAGAGAAGAGAGAAGAAGAGAGAAGAGAGCAAGTACCGATTGAACAAACTCACATTACCATAGGCCATTAGATACTAACACATGACTTGGAAGTTTAATGATATAATCAAGAAACTATATGATATCAAAAAATATAATGGTGTACATATGAGTAATTTATATACACCTCTGATACCAAATAGGCGATATGAATACGGACATTCGGAATTTTTTTCTGTTGTTGTGACCGTGTCAAAATATCGTGTTCACCATGTATAAGAACTATATCACATTTCAATATCTATCACTCTATAAAGTTTCATTCTCAATCCTATGTCAAAACTTTTCAAGATCGTTTTTGGTGTTGTTGGGTTTTTTTGTTTTTTTTTTGGTGGGTTTTTGTGGTGTGTGTGTGTTGTGTGTGTGTTTTTTGTTTTTTTTTTTGGTTTTTTTTTTAACATAACAGCTGAATGAATTCATTTGATTTTCTTTTTACTTATCCAAAGGTAGCATTACTTTAAGTATGTTGCCTTGCTGAACACGCTTTATCACAGATACAGTAAATAACTGCACTCTAATGAAAAAAAATTAATATTTAAAGTGTATTTATATACATAAACCCGATGTTGCTGAAAAGTGAGGGGCGCACAAACTATCATAAAGCTTGGTAAAAGGAGCACAAACTTTTAAAAAAAATTGTAAGCAATAAATAAAAACAGAAAGAAGAGATGGCATAGACCTAACACTAGTATTCGCTACATATGTATTCAAATACTTGACATCCTTAGTATAAATTTTAAAATGTAGTCCGCGCCGATTTAGTCCAGAGACTTTTAGCTTCAAAGGTCGATAGTCGAATAGACAGCCACAACTGTAAAAAAAAAGCTTACTATTTGCATTTCCGATCATTGAAGCAGTACTTAGATAATAATGCTGAATAATTCATTCAAATGAGATATGATTACTTCAAAATTCGTCCTATGTCATGATG
Source organism: Ostrea lurida (assembly GCA_903981925.1). Classification (NCBI taxonomy): domain Eukaryota; kingdom Metazoa; phylum Mollusca; class Bivalvia; order Ostreida; family Ostreidae; genus Ostrea; species Ostrea lurida. The sequence goes on along the minus strand of CAJDSM010066563.1, from coordinate 12,915 downwards.
CGTGTTCAGCAGATATATAACGATGCATTCATCATAAATAGCTAAACCAACTCAGTCAAAATAATCATATGATTCGGAGGATCATTGTTATGTACTATGCAAAGGAATATGTTTGACATGCTGAGACCTGCACTATAAAATTGTGAATATTTTTTAACGTGGTCCTCATCTGTATCATTCTATGTAAAAGAAAAAGTGGAGGGGTCACAAACCCACTTTATGCCACAAACTATTTTGTGCCCCCCCCCCCTTCCAAAAATGAGGGACGTGCCCCCTCTGCACCCCCCCCCCTCTTTTGGGGGAGGGTTCCTACGCCCGTGTTAATGTATAGCTTTATGGTACAAATGTGCCAATGTACACACTTGATATTTCATTTACAGTTAGATTAAAAACAATGCAATTTATCAAATGTAATATAACCAAAAGAAATGCTGAATAGTTGAATGAGTAATAATATATATGGGCTGCTCTATATCACTAAAATACAATCTTTACACAATACTTTTAAATCGTACCTCCATTAAACTTGAATCATCTACAGATGATCTGAAAACTTCTCTCGAGAGTAATAATTAAATAAATACTCAACATACGCAAATTAATACCCTTCTTTTACGTGACGTCGACAAGAACAGTCAAAATCCACGTTATCTAAACTATACTTGTTTAATATATATATAATACGTAAGCTCTTACAACATATGATAATCTTTTATTTGAAAATTACACCTATAAAGACATTTTGGAGGAATATCATTTAATTTGAAAGCGGAGGCCGAAATTGAGCCCAAACGAACCGATCCCTTCATTTAAGTCATGTATTAGTGTATATTTGCGATACACGGAAGTTTACAATCGCACCCCCACTTTGGACCTGAAAATGGAGAGAGAGAGAGAGAGAGAGAGAAAGAGAGAGAAGAGAAGAGAGAGATTCAGACGAGCAGAGACCAGGAGAGATGACGTGCATATTTGATAGCGATATTCATCATATTGATCACAGCTACCAAGCTACAATAAACTGACTCCTTGCTTAACTCTTTACATCATACTTCTCTTCTCTACTCCGCTCTTCTTCCTCTCTTCTCTCCCATTGGGTCCGGAGCGTAATGTCGCGTGCGTGAGGCAGATGGGGTATTTTCACTTAACATTGCAGAATTATTAAATTTCGTAAACCATTCAACAAAGAATTTGATAGTGCAAAGCCACAAATTGTTAGTAAACTTCTATTCGTAGTCGCAGAACTCACAGTACTCGTGTATTCAGCAGACATCGAGTCTACTAGCATGAAAGTAAGCTGAACTTTATTGTATCATTGTAATTGAAATTAAAACAGTCGGGATGGTACAAATATGAAATAGCTTTAATATGTTGTACATTTTAAAAAGTGTCGTAATTAGTATAAAGTCTGTTGTAACAACATACTCTGAATACTTTAGAGAATACATCCTCTGAAATTTTTGCAAAAATTAGGTTGGTTGTGGAGGGGGATAGTCCTGTCTGTTTGATCGATCCAAGCATGCCACGCAGAAAATTTGCCGCATGATGATTTCGGTCTCACGGCGTTGTCACGCACAGAAACAAAATGGACAAATAGCTCAATTGCAAGTTTTTGAACGATGTGTAATAGTTGGACACGGCTCAGTAAAGTTGTCATGTCTTTTTTAAAACAGGAGGGACGACCGAATTATTATTACGGAAATATGCTATTCGATGATGCCAACATCGTCGGACTGAGATACCATGTAGTATGAATGGAGCATACCAAATTGGCAAGAAAAAATAAATAGTCTCTGCTTAACGTAAGTTTACTGAGGAGGAGGGGGCCCTTATTCTAGGATTGAAAATGTCCCGGGGGGGCACTCAAAGACGAATATGACTTCAATTGATCGTTTCAGGCATACTAAAAACAAAAATAAAGGTTCTTGGAAATGAAAATTGATGTTCACTGTTCATTTCTGACTGAAGTCATGATTCAGTACGTAGATTATCCCACAGTCTAAATCTCGAGATTTAATAGGCGAATTTCCTCTGACCAGGAGTATCCAGTCACTTCGTTACACGCCCCACGTCATTCCCAATCATTTTACCTTTATACGAATTCTTAATGAATGCCGTTTTATCCGGTACGAGTATTCCCCTTTTTATTCATCAGCAACATACAATGTTGATTCCGAAACAATCACCGTGCATTATTCAGATGGTACAAATACACCCCATGTCCCTTTTCTCTCTATTTCTAAAATCTTATGTGAAATAATTGCCGGATAGCAAAGTCTTTTTACAGGTGTTGAAGAATCTAGATACCTGCCGTTTATAATAGATTTTAATAGTGTAAAATGACATTTGACCATAACCACTGCCGTTGCCGAAGTGCGAATTTACTGCGTCATATTCAAGCACAAATAAATTAGTGTGAGGATTGTTACCAACAAAATTGTTGGCCGTTAGGCAATATTTGCCGTATGTCGAATGCCGCTGTTATAAGCGTTGACTGTATTATTACGCAAATTCTTTGACAAATGCCGCCTTATTACAAGTGTAGATTAACTGGTTGGGTGAGGATGAGTGGCCGCTCGGCCACAAGTTACACAGTGGCCGTTTATTCCAGTACCAAAATAATGGAAAATCACTGGGGGATGAGAGTAGCCGTGTTCGGGAGTGCTGGCCACTGATATCCAGTGGGCGCCAAGACAAATTAAGTTGGATGCAAGTGATTTACCATATTTGGAATAATTATGACATTCTTTCTCATTCGTTGCTTAACATCCAATTACCAGCTCGTACAGGTTCCCTCTTAAATATGAAAGTTTCTTAAAAAAAACTAAACATGCGTCATAGCGCCTAGTAAAATTTATTCGCGGACCAATTAGATGGGACTTTTACCGAAATCATTAGTGATTGAAGACTGAGCCTCTCAGGGAATTTATGAGGGTCCTGTATCTCTTCCCGCTCCCTGCATCCTGTCCATATATCGGACTTTCCTCATTGGGGATCGCAGTCTGCAATCGTAGAGTCGGCACCTTCTTCAACCGAACGGGGCGGTGCCATGCCACCTCCAAGCTAACCACGCCGGGGTAAAAAAAAAAAAAATAAAGAAAAACGCAGTCAATTAAAAGCATAACACTACATGACCCAGCCCATTGGTCGTTCTTATCGAAACAATTACTGTTTTGATTGAGATAAAGACCCAATTGTTTTTAAACACGATATTGTTTACACAATTTTCAAATTTAAATCGAAAGTATAACCCTGTAATTATGGTCGCGCGTTCTTGAAGGAAGGTTCAGCTTAACCTGAGTTACTCGTCATTTTTTTTCTATTCATAGGAGTTTCGTAAGCTTAGGTGCCTTGTTATGAAAAAAATCTCTAATTTCAATTTGCGCTATATACGTTATGGAAAAAATATCGTTCCTTGTGATGTAATTATTCAAGATGAATATATTCTCTTAATTACACGTATCCAAGAGTGATTAAAGTGCTTTCAGATGTCAAAATGATTGTATGCTTCATTATTCTCTTTCACAGATCCATGCTTGAAATAGGCACAAAATTAACAAACATGCAGATAGACAGATAACAGCTCGAGGACATCAGCATACCTATACTCAAGGACACATTAGTGTTGTCCTTCATTTAACAAAGCGATTTCAAACAACAATTACCCGTTGATTAAATCAAGTTATTATACTGCAGAAGATTATGTGTTCACACTTATATATCGATCTGACTTTCTGTTAACAATCCCTGGAAATTCTCGGCTCACCTGCTCTACCGCGCCACGTAAGAGTTGTCACACGTGCGCTCCCAGCGTGCGTTCTAAGTATTTAGCCCTCTACCTACTTTTTCACGGTAGCATCTCATCACGTGCTGTTCATCGTTCGCTCACCGTATTCACAATTTTTTAGTGTAGCAACTAAGTGCACGCAAAATGTTCAGCAGCGTTATGAGCTCGGTTGACAAAGTGTTCACAGTGCCGCTTTACCGCTATGTATCATGCGTATCAGTCTTTGATCTTTGAATCTGACATTCGGAACCATCAATGAACTGAAAAAAAGAGCAGTCTTAATACCATGTAGAAAGGCAAAAAACTTCAAATATTTAGTAAACAAATGTCAAAAGCAATTCAAGACACGAAAATAGATCCACACACAAAGCAAAACAGACAAGAGTGACAGAGTGCAAAAGACATTACTTGATATATTAATAATAAACGGTAAGACTTCGTTTCGTTTGGGAGGAGATAAGTGACAATGCTGTTTCTATTGGCTCAATAAAAAAAAAGACATTTTAAGGAGAAAATAACAAAAAAATATTCTTCCAGCGAGTGTAGGTTCAGGTTTAAGTTCAGGTAGTTAGCCCAAAGAGAGTTGGGCCGTTAGCAAACAGAATGCACAAGGAAGTTGAGAACTTTACAGTCTGGGCTATACAACCCAAAGCAGCAGGGAATTCCCGATGGGGGTCAACCAGCCTAGAGTGTGGATAGTTTAAGATGCAATAACTTGGAGCCTATTGCTGCAATGAGAGCGAAAACTTGGCCTTTAGCTATGTTAAGTACAATAGATTAACCGACCCCAGGAACTCCGATAGTATGCTTGAATTTGTACACACAGAGATAAAATAAATCTAAGAAGACTGGTGCTCAGGTCCGCCCAAGTTTGTGCGTGTTTTTGATAGAACCCAAAATCGCTTAGTGTATGTGAACCCTAGATAATGCCCATTTAATAGACATATATGCTAAGGCTCGTTTACCAAAATATAAAAAATTTTTCACCTAACTATCGGTCTATGGATGATACCACAGCCATAAGAAGGCCTACCACAATGTTACAACAGAACTAAGGTGAGCTGAAAAAAAAAAAATGTACAAAGACGAAGTAAAAGGGTCTTATATTTTGCGAGCCGGAAAAGAGAGTGAGTGAGTGCGGCGTCATCACCAATTGTATGGAACACCGGGAGCCCAATAAAACGAAGTTAGGAACTTGGGCTAGTATTCCACTCATTTCCTCCATTTGTCTCCGTAAAAGTAAAAAATAGCCATGTGTCGCATTGGTCGCTCCGCCACTTAGTCTACACCCGCAGGAAGTGGGTGGGAAAAGGTCCCGGGTGGGTATAGTAACTAATCCGAACGTGGTTTTGAGCATGTAAGGAACACTTTGCATATTAAATACACCCCTGGAAGCACTTGGTAATCTATTCGAAATAATATCATAAAAAGCTGGTGAATTTCCGATTTGTTGTCTAAAATGTGCCCTCCTCTATGCATTTGGTCATAACCTGATAACTTCAGGCACAAAAAGTAGTCGAGTGGAGGTAGATGACCGCTCCAGGGCCCAAAAGGAAAGAGAAGGAGAAGATGGAAATATGCCTAATGCTGCCCTTGAGATTTATTCACTATCCTCCCCCACTGTTTCATGTCTGCGTCAAGTAAGTTTCCCGAGGTTGTTAACCACAATGTCATCCCTTTATGACAAAAACTGTCCCACCACCGCCCCCAGGTGCCACCCTTGTGTCGCGATGGAAGGTAAACCCATGCGAGCGCCATGCTTACCGTCACAGTGGTCACTCGAGAGAAAAGCGAAGTAGGTCTCAAAATAATATGTGATCAATGTTAGTCTTCGCCAAGAGAAGTGACCTGGTGACACAAAACAGTGAAACGTTGACTGCCAAATTCAATTGCAGCAACACCGAACTGGTCCGCCGCTGTACATGTTTCCCACGAAATAACTTCATACAAAATTCGAACCGACGTCCCCGGACTTAAAGGGGCCCCACCAACGGACATGCGGCATTGGCTATTGGTGAATAGCACCATTAGGCTGATTCGGCATATGACTTAAACTGAACAAGCGCACAGCCTTCCTTTATGTCCCATCCCGTGTCGTATCCAAACATTGCGACGAGTCGCCACAGGCTAAAGGTAAAATTCATCATGCTTGCTAAGGCAGAACACTCGCTACATCCCTATAAAGTTATATTTCCTTTGTACCTACCAACAATGTAGCATTATTTGGAAGCTATATGAAGAGCTATTGGTGGGAATGTCCTGCGGAGAGGATGACAGGACACCAACACATTGAGTCAACAATGATCAAAACAGGGACGGTAAAGAGGGATACCACACCAAATGTGAATTAATCCTCCTCCGGACAGAGTGATTACCCCACATAGAGCGTTTAAATTAGAGATTAAAAACCAAACTCGCATGCTAGAGGCCCATCACTCACCCTTAGTGAATGTCGTTGATTCAGTACGAGCTAAGAGACCCTTCGCTTTACATCAAAAACTGGGCCATTTAATCAACATGAGAGCAGAGCCCCGGAAAATAGTAAATCGTCATCGGGCCGGAGATGTGACCTGGCACAAGCAAAAATAAGGAACGCAATAGTAGATACTTAACGAGTGATCATACAGACGACCACTCCCAAAAAAATTGCGAAAACATCGGAGGAGAAGCACGATCCTTTGTGGCTCCAAAGCACCAACCCACCGGGGAAACCCTCAAGTGCCCCGAGCCAGCAATAGACCATAAAAACCCCAAATTATAAAAGCCAGCTTTGTGCACTCCCAAGAATGGGCCCCGAACAATTTCCCATTAGGAAAGCCGAAATAAACCGAAAAGATTGTCTTCGAACCCAGCCGAAGATCGTGTTATAAGAACGTCAAGGGGAGGGTGGCCAACCGTCGGTACCAAACAAAAAAAGCAACACAAGCACCCCCCGGCGGCAGTATTATCATATAATAATTTCATTATCGTTTAAGGCCTGAAATGGTAGAGCCCGCAGTCTAGTTATAAGAGTTTAATATCAATAACCGTTAGGTGAAGAGGACGCACACCACCTCCGATTGATACAGGTGTTAGAATAAATCACAGAGGTCCACCATTAAAAAGCTATTTTTACTCCTATCAGCTCTGACTTCCCGATAGTAGAGCCAATACCCAAAGTTTTAAGACGTACCTTTGTTCCGAAGCCGTAAGTATCCAACTATCGAAGAGGAGTCGAATCCGTCCCAACTCCTGTACTGGCCGATGTTACGACCACCCACTACTTCAGGAACGGGGATTCCGTCCGCGAAAAACCGGCGTCCCAGACTCGCTGAATTATTCACAATAAACAACACCAAACAGGGTGAGGCGACAGCCACCAAGACAAATAATGTTGTTTACCAAGATGGCCCCTAGCGCCAGGGGTGGATACTTAGTCCGGGTTTCCCAATGCCCCGGTCACCGCCCAGATACACGGAAAAATAATCGAATGCGCTTTGATGCCCTAGGTAAATGAGTAAAGAACATGTGACACACTTAGAAGCGTAACATAGAGATTAGACTGTGTCGATGAATAAGTATACCCTCACTAAAAACAAGCGTATTTTACCCTTGGAACCATTCCATATTTGAATTTAAGTTTCATGTAGGGTTGTTTACAATCCACGAGAAACCCACTAATATAAATAAATCATCCCCTAAAGAGCGAAATATACATTTACCTAAGAAATAGATTCAAGGGGCTGCCCATCAATAAAGAGACAGTACACAACACAAACCATCTGTTTCTAGCCTTCTTTTATAAAATAACTTGTTGCACCGCCCATTGCCACCCACTTTGTTGAATGTCGCGGAGTCGGAAAGGCCTGGGACGTTAAATCTACCGTGCCTATGACAGGCACTCAAAAGCGCCGTCGTATCAGACGCTCGCCCCTCCCAAAAGAGCATTGAATTCTCCAAGTCCATAGCATGAACGGAGGCCCGCGCCGCCGCGTGAGCATAACGCTGTGATACTCACCAATAAGCGGCGTGTGCGTGGCGAAGCCCTCGCGAAGATATGTCAACCGATTTCCACTTCTCCTCGTGTGGTAAAAAAACAAAATTTCCACAAAGATTCTCATGTGTACCCAACACACCGTGCCCTTGCTGATAGTTGAAATGTTTTAATATCCTACGAACCCTTTATCCTCCCTATTGAAGTGTAGTGATTAACCGTAACAAGAGTGAGTGGGTAACGAGCCAGGACGTAGCTGACAAAAAGAATGTGCGCAGAGATGCGAGTCTCCATATATAATGTGCAGGGCAGGCTACGAACGCCAGTGAGATTTTTCTACTCGAGGTAATTGACTCTCCTATCAGACAGGATAGAGCGTGATGCGGGGATGAGCATTGGTGATATATTGCAGAAATAGATGAAGAGATATCATTCTCGGGACCCTGACTTGAAGGAGTGGAGGGGACAAATTCCCACACCCCGAAACGAGTGACGCACGAACCTGGTTACCCACCGTGGAACTTGACACAAGTTGCAACATCCCGCCCAAGTGAAGCGTCAACTAGCGCAGTCGTAAACTGAATGGATGTTAAAAACATTAGAATTCGAAGTGATGGGCTAAGAAATACACATATAAAACTTTATGTTCAATTATGGCCACACCACCTGTCAGAACATGTGTACGAGTTTTTTAACCTCGTGAGCACTATCGACCGCCCTAGCAATATACGGCGTCCCACAGGACCCAAAGGACAAAACCGAAGCAGCCCCGTGTGTACCTACGATAAAGCTGAAATCTGTTGCCGGCCCTAAATACAGGTTATCATACATGGCCTTCTCGGCTACAATTGTGCACTTGGAAGGTAGAGGTTAAAGTTGGTGAGCCTAGATCTTGGACTTGTGAGTGAGAGGTCTAAGACGTGAGACGTAGAGCAAGAGACTAAACCACAGAGAGCCATTGATCCTATTGACTGATATAGCATTAACCAAAAAAGATAATGACCGGTCACAAACTGACATCATATTCGGAGGTTGAAGCGAACAATACCTGTAAGACCAAGCGGACCGATAGTGAGCAGAAGAGTGTAAAGAAAGGCGGAATCAGCCGGGTTGGTTGAAAGGCGCCAATAGATTTTTTCAAAGGAGGCAGTGTGCCCACTTAAGTTTGCGCTGCAGAGCAAGACAGTTTACCGCCCACCAGAACATACAACTTAGTTACAGAGAATAACATGCACTTCTGCAGGCAGATACGGGCGGAGCTAAACCAAGGGAGGTTAAGGAGAACACTCAATCGCCCCACATAAGGGGAGGGCCCCTTTTACATGAGTGCACATCCACTTATATTGCGCCTTATCAACCTCCCAAGAATATTCGCAGGACGACTGCTCGTAATAGACGTTATGGACCGAGAGAGAAGATGAGTGCATACCCATCCTCGCCTTCAGGTCACCATCAGTTACCCGATGACCCGAGAAGATCCTCGAAACCATGTAGGCGCGAGCCCGCCATAAGTTTTAGGTCGCCCTCCAATTGGCCCACCCAGTGCAGAACACCGAACGTGCCGTGGAAGCAAACTCCAAATCGGAAGCGGGTGTAGGTCAGTACCTAAATATCAAAAAAGGAAAGCCATAATGCGAATTGCCCGAGACAACCCCCCGGACGAAGCGGCCCACATGAAAACAAACCGACAATTCAAGTAACACCTATCTGAGAGCGACTACCACGATGAGCCCTCAGTTAAATAGAAACCATCTCTTGGCGTCGCATCACATGCCTACCGAAGGCAGATGTCCTCGTAGGTTTAGCCGGACGGACACTCTCATATGTCACTCATTTACGTAATGATGGTTATATCAACTTAGACAGCTCCACCGCAAGCCAGAACTGAACCTGTGTGAAAAGAGTGAAGGTATTTCACCAAAGCTGGGTTATTACCGATGGCTAAAACGACCTGCCGATGGAGAAGGCGTAGGGTGGGGATCCGCCTAAGGCTACAAACGGGCAGGACGGGAGCCTAGGCCGCCGAGTATGCCCTGAACGAGAGCCCCTGGTCGAGTGGCCTTTACTTGACCCTGGTGAGTGACCTCGAGACCCGGGACCGAATCAACGAAAGGCCGCCTAGTTCTCCCGGAGAAAGGTGCCAACGCAAAAAACGCTATGATAAGAGAGGAAGCCCACAAGATCCCCCGGGTGCCCAAAAATACTCGTCACTACTAGAGCCCTTACAATGTGGAGTGCGGCCTCGTCGGGGGAAGCTAATTAGGAACCAAAGCACGGGAGAGGTGCGCCCCATAGTATACAAACTCCCTTAGAGGGGGAAGCAGGTCATGAAATGACCGCTGAGCCGTGTAATCCCAGGGTAGACAGTCCGACCCCGAGGTGAGCACAGGGTGGGTGTAGCTGAGTAGCATTAACTCGGTTAGGATGAGCAACGTAATGAGCTTGAACGTAAAGAAACCAGCGTCCCGGAGAATGTAGCCCTCCACAGTGGAGTTGTTGATAGACGCTGCGGGGTTCGAGGTGCACGATGTGCTGGTGCCTCAGAAAAAAGCAGGGAAGGTAGTGGCAGGATGCGCCAAGGCTAAACTAGAACAAAAGGAGCATTTGTCTGTACGCTTGCAACATGGGTAGCGGATCGGGCGAGCAACTTTAATGAAACACAGGCAAAAAAATCTAGGAAAAATAAAAAAAAGGGAGCCCAGTATAAGGAGCTACGACAAGGCCCGCAAATGGCACCATGGAAGAGTGGCCCGAAAGCAAAACAAAACCCCAATAGGGGGTGAGAGATCGCGAGGGGAAAATACAAAAGGAACCTACTCGTACGGAGACCCCACGACAGCGCGGGAACTGGTACGAGGAGAAACAAAGCAGTGCCCAAATGGGATAGGTATGCGCGTGACTCACTCATAACCCGCGAACCAACGTATAGTGTGCTCCAAGTTATATAAATCTCTATTTGTCATTTCACATCTAGTTCATTTACGACACGACTAAAAAACGAAGCCCGGGTGTGAAGCGGTAGAATAACCGAATTTAACAAAGAAAATCGCCACGAGACGAGCCTATCGTCCTGAGTCACTTTAAATCCCTCCCGTCCCAGTTGTTCAACACCGTCGTAATCACGCTAGTCGTCATATTCTCCGACGATATCTGAGCACTCTCCAGGGCGTGGTTGGGATAGATGGTTAAAACAACGCTTTTAGGGAGGCCGATGTGAGCTCGAAATCAGGACGGTTGGGGCCATTCCGAGACTCCTGAGAAGACTCCTTCGTCACTAAATGCGGGATACACCTAGTGCACGCCAACGCCCGATTATATTCCACCAACGTAGACTAACCTATCTGGGTTGTAAAGAGCGAGAAGGTACGGCACGGGGGCCCGGGGAGCCCCAAGAAAAGACCCCTTAGAAAACTGTTATCTGAACAAAAGTAATACAAAACAGAAGAAGGAAAGCCCCGGCAAAAGGGGAGCCACCCCCGAATATCCAAACATGTTACAAGGAAAAAGACCCCGAAATTAATTGCTGAATAAAACAACAAAGCAAGAGTAACTGGGTAAAGAAGTAGAGTTGGTGACCGTGTGTTAAAAACCAATTAGGTGGTGTACCAAATTGTAGGTAAATAGGAAAAACACCACCGATAAGAGGTGATTTATTACAGAAGATGAATAAACGAGACGAACCTTACAAACTTCAGAACTCGATGACAACGTGTAGAAGCCATAGGCCACAAGAATTCGAAGGAATATCCGGAGGCGAGAGTACCTCAGAGACACTATCCGAAAGCGAGTGACCCTTCCTATATGGATCCCGAGATAAGTGTTTAATATTTATATAAAATCCCAACCAACCTCTCACGGATAACACGGTGTGCGGAAAAACACAAAAAAAAACAAGATAAAATCTTTTCATTTCATACACATCGTTAATTTTAGGTCTAGTGCTGTGATTTTTTCATCTCAGTTTATCGAACTAGTAGAATATTGCGAATGGAAACACAGGATTTATTTTTCCACAGGCCTGGATAAAAGGATAGCGTAATGTAACTGGGACTCGTTATTAAGGACACCCCAATAAAAACGACCTTTCACCTTTCCTTTCAATACAAGTTATAATTCTACTCCCTCCGTTATACTGCTTGTATGATATTTAAGGTTTCCCTTATATTTATGGACAGATGATAAACATTCCGCATATGTTAAACAATCCTGCCAATGACCTAATCATCATCGAATCGTACCCCCCAAACTCTCC
>CAJDSM010066561.1:848-14372 GCA_903981925.1 Ostrea lurida | reverse complement strand
AAGATACAGATTATGCTACTTTAATTTAATATCAGCACCGTTTTTGTCTTTCAAATTGTAATGATGAGACATTAATATTATAATCGTTTTCATTCTGATGTCGATATATCCCAGTATGCTTGAAATAACAGACACCACAAAATTGTCCATATTTGCTTCGTATTTTGATATTTTATTAAATAATTATAGACATTAACGGCAAACTAAAAACTCAACTACATAAAATGGCAAAGTAAACAATGTGTTAAACGTAACCACAGACCCCAAAAACATATATACAAAATCGAGTGTAAGGCAACACGGACCTCCGACAAAACCGAAGGCAGGATCAGGTGTCATAGCTACAGGAGTAAGCATGCTCTGCTGACTGGTCACACCCGCCGTGAGCCCGTAGTCGAAACGAAGTAAACGGGGTTACCCTTCGTCAAATCTAGTACGAAAATGACAGTCTAACAAAGGGTATGAAACAAATCAGCCAATATATGACTTAGTGATAATCTGTAATCGCAAACAAGGTCATTATAGCGATCGTAGAATTTGCGAAATGATGCCCTTAAACGATATTCGTTATAACCCTGTTATATGACAAACATGATATAGCTTCGTCGTGGTCAACTTCACATCGTCAACTTCCCATATATGTAGCAACATTCCATCATGATCTGCATAAGGTGTTTATGTCTCTCAACTGATTCGATACGCGATAGCTTTTTCTGCATATAATCAGTTTTTATTAATTAATGCAGGCTACCTGCAAAGAAGTTGATGTTGCAAGAATTTCAACAATCATGTTCAACGTAAGAATTTCGCAAATTTTATTGTAGTTTTAAAGATCTAGTTTGCCAATACCACCTGCCATAGAGTGTAAAGGCAAAGATAACGAACAGTGATCAATCTCGTAAAATCTCGTAAAATGCTGTCTTACGTGTTCACACCAAGTTTTACGCCATTCTTTATGCACTGATGTTGATTACGGATTGCTCCGTTTACCTGATCAAGACCAAGGGTTCATGATGGGTGTGACCGATCGACATGGGATGCTTATATCTCCAAGGCATTTGATCCCAACGCAGACGTATCAAGGGGTCTGTGTTTGCCAAGCTCTTATTTTGTATTCAGTATGGAACTTGCAAGATTGCTTACTCTTCGTTATCTTCACCTTTTGCTGATTCAGTAGTCTGTAAGTAACATGTTCTAAAACTCGGTACATGTGATTGTTCGATGAAAATTGTTAGTGCATGCATTTGCCAAAATATATCCTTACGTTGTGTGCGGTGGAAAATCGGTTGTTAATTCTCTTTCGAACCACTGTAACTCTCCTTTGGATTCGTTCCTTTACCAGAGAGAGACGACCCATCCTCCACAGTACCACCATGGTGATTACACTCCCAAGAAGAAGTGTGATGACTACAAAATATAACTGAAAATTTTACAGCATGTACTGTATAACAAAAGAGTGATCTGTTATTTTTATAAACAAAAGATATATATGACAAACGTCAGAAACACATTAAATTCCAACCGATGGCTATCCCCGCGATTGCTCCGGCGGACAAACCAGGTGCTTTAAGAGTAGTGAAGGGCAAATACACAGGGTCGCTTTGCTGATCACTGTATTCAGTAACGAACGACAAATTGTATTTCGTTTCAGAGTCTAGTCCAGTTAGATCAAACCAATCAGCATCTTTATCGACGAATCTTGAGAACTGTTTCCCATCTGATGAAAAATACCGCACAACAACTTTGGTTCTGGGGTAACAACTTGGCAATACAATCCACTTCAGACGTACACCGTTGTGGTATTTTTTTGCGACGCGCAAGTCCTTTGGACCGGAATCTAGTTGAAACAAATACCGTTTAACGAAAAGCATTGGTATATATATGAACTATATATATATATATATAATATATATATATATATATATATATATATATATATATATATATATATATATATATATATATATTTTATGATAGATGAAAATAAAGATAAATTGAAACACATTTTGAATACTTTCTAAACATTAACATGTAATTGCAGTGGTAATTAAAAGGCTAACATGTGTTCTGTAATTCGGCAAATCGTGCAATTAACTTACACTCATCTATTCCATCAAGTGAGTTTAAGTCTGATATCTGAAATAAAGCATCGGATATTTTTACTGATGTGATTTTTCATTACAGAGAAGGAAATGCTAGAAGCTCTCTCTCTCTCTCTCTCTCTCTCTCTCTCTCTCTCTCTCTCTCTCTCTCTCTCTCTCTCTCTCTCTCTCTCTCTCTCTCTCTCTCTCTCTCTCTCTCTCTCTCTCTCTTTGTGTGAATGTATGTGTTTTACTTACCGTCGTATTATATACAGTTGATTTCATTGCCATGTTGAATACAGTTACTTCAAGCAAAACGAATTCAGCTTGGAAATTGTCTTTAGAAACAACCATCCAGCAGTTATTGACATCTAGGTAATGGTTGATATAGAAGAACTCTCCAGTAACAATTCCATATCCATTCCTGTATCCGGGGTCTTTCTGTCGGACATAAACATATTTCTATATTATAAAACTAGATACCAATATAAAATGGCAAGTTCATTGTGATATGTATATCAACAAAACTCGATGAAACACATTTTGAACCATTTACATCTGCGCTGTTCATTTATTTGATAAACATTAGCTGAAATTACAACCTTTCAATCTGCGAAACTATTTTCGTAGAAGATATACATGCCATAGTTTTGTTTCCTGAAATAAATCCAGATCTGAACACAATCCCACTTTCGTTTGCAATCAATTTCCAGTCGATTTTAAAAATACCACTGTCGGAGTCAATAGCAGTAACTTGTAAGCTTTGAAATAAAAAGGAGCATTAATATCAATATACATATTCTAAATGTCTCCAATGCGGGTCAAGAGGGAGATAACAATTCATAATTCCTGTAATTAATACACGCAAAATCAAAAGTAGGGGGAAAAAGAGGGGTAATTCCGATCGTGAGCCCTACATATTTATATTAGTGAAAGGAAAAGTCAGTTCTGCAGACAGATGGCTACATATACATATACATATATGTATATGATATTGAAGAAAATAAAAATTTAATCAATGACTGGATATTTTAGGTTGGAAGATAATTTATAAGGTGTATAAAATAATAAATTTAAAGCATTGAGTTAATGCTTCTTTCTTACCGACTTGAAAAGGCGTATGTCGATATATTTAGATTTGGGGTAAATGACACATCGGTACTCGACAATGGTTGTGGAGGAGAAGAATCAAAGTAAACATGGGTCATGTCTGTCTTAGTATTACCCATCACATCTGTTGCTCTTATCCAGAATGTAATGAAATCGCCATCTCTTCTTGTGAAAAAGAAAGTTTGGTTTTCTGAAAAAGAATTATTGACAGGTGTCCACTGCTTAGGAGTAGAGTTTCCCAAGTTCCCATGTCGATAGGCGTAGTCATATTTTATTATTCCATTGATGTTCTTGATTCCGTTTAATGTTATTTTCCCATCATGATCCTCCATTCGTGGATTCACATATTTTTTTATGTTTGTAATAAATTGGTAATATTTGAAAGGTTTTACAGGATTTAACAATTTATTATCGGCTTGAAATTTATTTTGAAAATGGCCTTTCCAGGAAATTTCTATATCCATATCTAAGTTGTCCTGCCATTTGTATCCTGTTTCTTCTATCGCACTCATAGTTTTTATTGTGTTTGACGGGATATTGGAGACGGTTATTTCAGACGTTGGATCATAAAGAACCAGGGTACGAACATACTCCGTATTATTTGCAGCATCAATAACATTCAAAAGAAAGGAGTACATTCCAGGTTTATCAGGAAGGTGTGTAAATGAATCGGCAGTGTTATTGAATTCAAATGTCTGCATGGGTGCCCAAGGGTTTGGTTCCTGTAGTCTGGTGGGTATTTCATTGTCAGCTGTCAGAAAATACTTCTGAATGGTGTATTTTTCTATCCCTGACATTTCATCAAGCCAGCCATCCCATGAAAATCGAATTGGTTCCTATTAAAAAATGTAAAAGCATTGTTTTAAATGTCGATGAAAGTAAAGAAATGTGTAAAACTGCCAAGTCAATTTTGGGTTTGTAACATTATATGCAACAATTACCTTTGTTATATCTTTTTCGACATTAAAAGCTATCGAATGACAATTTCCATCCAATAAGCAATGATGGGGGTTGACAAAATCAAACCGAAATTGTGTAGTTTTGCTGGAGTTCTGTCCGATGAACGTGTTTACTCTTTGTCCATTAGGTGTCTTGATTGTCCTATATCCCCCATTTGTTGCAATTGCTGTCAAGGTCAAGCTGATAAAATGAGGACGACTCAGTGAAAAAATTATGAAACGGATATTCATTCATTTTCATGGGCTTTTCTCTAAAAATTCACTATTGTGTATTTGGCGACAATTAAATTGATGAACTCCATTAAGAAACAGTTTACTTTCATTCGAGAATGGCATGACTTTGTGTGATTTTTGAAGCACTAGAACAATTACAAGAGAAGATACAATGATGTAACTACACTGGTAAAAGTATGTACTTGTCTCCATTTTCCAGAAGTCGATCAAAATTAGGATTTGTGAAATTGCACCAATAAACATCTTCATCGGGAGATATGGAACCAGGATTTTTCGGACAGGCAAGGATGGTTGTATTAATGCTGATGAAAGGTTTCGATGGATCTAGTTTACAATGAAATATCAAATTACTGAAAATTTTCAATATATATATCACACGAAAAAATAATGAGATGTTCCTTGGTTTACGATTACAAATTATCACTAAGTCATTTTTTGTTTCTACCCTTTGTTAGACTGTCATTTTCCTACTAGATTTGATACGGGTAATACTTTGTTTCGACTACGGGCTCACGGCGGGTGTGACCGGTCAGCAGAGGATGATTACTCCTCCGGCAACTTTGCCTTCACTTTTGTCGGAGGTCCGTGTTGCCCTACACTCGATTTTGTATGTGTTTTTTTTTGGACTATGATTACGTTTAATACATTGTTACTTCGCCATTTTATATATACCTGAGTGAATCAAAAGCCATGGTAACCATATTTGAATTGCAATAATTTGCCACTACAACCTGTCATTGAGTCAAATTCTGCCTGATGGGTTTTATACCAATTGTAATGCCATTGTTTATACACTACTTTTAATACGGGGATTACTCAGTTCACCTTAGCAAGATCAAGGACTCAAGGGGTGTGACCGATTGACAGGGGATGCATACTCCTCCTAGGCACATGCTCACACCTCTGATATATCAAGGGGTCCGCGTTTGCCCAACTCTTAATGTGTATTTCGTGCAAGACTTATGTTATTGGTCACTGTTCGTTATCTTCGCCTTTTCATTCATTGAATAATAACGTTTTTGGAGTTCCACAACAACTATATTTATATCTTATAATGCAGAAGGAGTCAATTTTGTTTACGCTAATCAAAAGTAAGGGGGATTTTAATCGGGATATTCCATACGTAACATGTAATATATTTTAACCAGTAGAAGGACAAACAGATGATGGAGATGCAGCTGATCCAGAAATGGGATTACTTTTTCTCATAAACAATTATACACCAGTATCAGTGGAGAAAAAGGTCAGTACACTCAATCAATAAGTAACCTTGTGCCCTTGTTTTCTTAAACATAAACTTCTAAAGCCATTAGATGTGGAATGTATACTAAGCATGATGATTATCCTGGAAAGGTTTGCCTCATCCATCAGAACGTCGTGGTGGCCGTAGGGGAATTTCAATCGTTATATACACTTCTGCTGGGCTTTTAAGGGATACAATAATTTTGTATAATGAATTTGTTCTTGAGAAGATGAAAACATAATTTACTTTGAGATGTGTGGATTTCAGACGTCGAAGTGTAAGCGCAAACTAGTTTCTTGCATATTATATTATATTACTCAAGAGAAGTATCATTACCCTTTCTATCGATTTTGCTTAAGTCTATTTGGATCATCCCAGAGACAATTCCAAATTTGAATTCCTTTACATATTGCGGAAAGTCCAGTCCTGTGAGATTTTGAAACGTTGCAGAAAACTGTACATTGATATAGTTATAATCTTTCTGGTTCACCCATCTCGTGTCCAGTCTGGTCGAGCGCACTCCCGATGAATCAGCCATATATCTGTACAGTTCACGCTTTTGTCCAGTTCTTTCAATGTTCGCAAGAAAAGAGCTACATTGACCTATTATAGGCTTCTCTAAAGATGTCACTAAATGTATGAAGAACAAAAAGCTATAATTAAAATATGCATGTACATACAATCAACATGCTAAAGATCGTTTGACAGTTATACATGTAGCTGTAGAGAAATATCAATATGTAGCAATAGGATTGTGCTCATGTCAGACATGAATACTAGAAATATCTTAGAAGTGACTTTTAGTATTAGAAAAATCCATTGAAAATCGTATGTCTGTACAAAAATCCAAACCCAATGCTTTATTGTTAGCACAGTTAGTTAAATGGGTATGATTTCATTAATCATACTACATACAAACATGTAAATGGGTGTCCTGTTTATGATTATTGTGATTAATTTATTGAAATTAAGATTAAATGTTTTATCTTGGTTTATTTGAATATTTGTTTCTAAAAAAACATCAAGTCAATATCTTACTTGTTCTACAAAGTTCCAAACCAGAATTTCCCCTGAATCCTTCTTTGCATTGACAATGTACATTGTCGTTACATCTACCAGGAAAGCAAGGCGTGTGATATGAGCACAAAGCTGTAAAACAATAAGAGATGTATAGTGTGTTTGTGCATAGAACCATCGTTTTTATACTGATCACGAGAATCTGTTTGACTTTCATTTAATGCACTCTGAACTATTTTTTGTCCAAATCGTTTTTTTTTCAAAATATTCGATCGATGTATTAAGAGATATTGACTTTTACTCTCAAAATGATACAAACTGAGTTTATCCTAAAAGTTGTTTTTAATCATATGAGTTTTAATATATGTATTCACAAAAATGGTCAGCGAAAGTTGGTATGGAAACATCAATGCACTGTTGATTATAATTGCTGCAACTTTTATCCATTTTGCAAATATTTTCATTGCTAATTACAAGTGCGCTTGAAATTAGTATATATGTTTTTGCGTAATGGAATCCGAAAATAATTATTACATAACATGATTTAACATGACGAAATAGAATGAGTTAGCAATGCAGCAACCACTAATACGAAATGAAATCCTGCATGGGTATTTCTCGCAAAGAATTACAATATAGCAAAATCTTTTCATTTTAAAGCCAATGCAGAAATTTATAAGTATTCCTTGATCAAATACCAGCATATCGTGGCTTTAGCCTTGCACAAATATCTCGAGAGTCAATGTACATACTGGGCGATTCTCAATGGACAATTCTGGCAGTAGACCACTCGACTATATCAAGAGCCAATACAGACGTTACCCAACTCTGTCACAATAGCCAATGCAGGCGTTGGAACACTATTTCAAGAGCCAATGAAGGCTTTGGATGAATCTCTGAACAGCCAATGCAGGCGTTATGAGAATATGATTTCTGTCAATGCAGGCGTTGGGCGACATGTCATCCAATGCAGGCATTGGTCTACTATAAACTGAATCAATGCAGGTATTGGACCAGTATGGCGTCGTCCAATGCAGGTAACGACAATGTCATCTTGATTTTCCCTTATTCTATATCGTCCCTTCCCCTCATCCTCTTTTGTTTGTTTCTAACTTGAACTCAATGCACGGGTATTTGGTATCACCCAAAGTATTCCTCTCTTGTCGTCGTCCAATTTTGCATGCCAATCCTATGGTCTGACGTTTACTACTTCTGTGGAAACTGATTTCCTTCAATTTGAATGGCTACTTGGCCCATTGTTGGCGTCGTCCAATTTTCTAGGCCATTGGCCGAATTCCATTTACTAAACTTGAAAATTTCAATACTAGGCATTTGGTCAATGTTATGCCTGCGCTTTTCATATTAACTCAATTTTGCAGGCATTTGGCCTGTTATGGTGTCATCTTATACCCTACATCAGTTGGGCTACCATAATATTTAACTCGTATTTGGGCCTCGAGTACTGTGACATCATTAATTGGTGAACTGTGGATGTCGTCTCAATGCCAGTGCACTTCCTGCACTCGTGATCATCGTGATTATGTCGTTCTCAGTTCTGCAAGGCATTTTCTATCATTTTTTTTTTATCCTACTTTAAGTTTTATAAATTTAATTTTACCTAACATTTTGACAGAACTTGACACTAAACTCAATAAATGCTCGGTCTGATTATTCATCCTTGCATGAATAATTTTGGGCATTATTGTGGGAATGTTTTTTCAACATTTGCCTCAATGATAATGTCAATTTTATAATTTTTCTATTATTCAATTGAATTAAATTATTTTTTCCGATTTGCAAATATGCTGAAATTTGGAAACAAAGATTTCACAATTCGCCTTTACTTCAAATAAGTGTCCATATTTTTGCTCAATAAAATTGAATTTGCCATAAATCTTAATATATTATTAGTTTAAGAGGTTTCTAGGTGAGGTTTAACAGATGTCAATTTTTTTTGGGAAAGAATACGTTTTTTGATTTCTACATTGAACAGAGCAATTCGGGAAATTAAAAAAAGAAATAAAAATCTGGTTTTCACTGCTTGTTTCGAGCTACAAGTGGTTTTAAACATGCAACCTTTTTGCACTTTAAATTTACTCAACGATTTATTCCACATTAAAAACCCCATTCGTATGTTCATGGAGTGTAACAACAACATACAGGGAATCATCAGATCAATCATATTAACATGAATATGATACATATATAGAATGTCTTACTTAACAACAACAGATATAAAAAAAAAAGCATTTAATGCTTGTTATGGGAAATATGATAATGAACCTTCTGCACTTGATATAATCTTTTTTTTTTTTCTTTTTTTTTTTCTTTCGGAAAATACCTCAATTGATACTTTCTTAATATTTTCAGTAAGCTTTTATTAGAAATTTACATTTTTATGGAGTGATTTTCAATTTCTTAAAATTTCACCTGTAATATTTACGAAAGTCTTTGTATTTAAAATTTAAAAATGGACTTTAAAAAGTAGAGGATTTTTCGGTTCATATTATTTTTTAAATATATTGAACCTAAATATACTTCTGATTTTTGCACAGAATTTTCCGAATGAAATTAGCCCAATTGAGGACCTTCTTATCTAAAAGAAATCACTGATAACTGTTTGGAAAAAAATACTCAACCAAAGATTAAATTAAATACAATATTTTAATTAGGTTCCAAGTCTCAATCTACATTTATCATTAACTTTAAAACTGTAATATATGAATATCTTGGGTATAAAAATAGAAGTATATTTGGATGAAATACGAAAACTGTAAAATCAATTGTCATTTTGCCTTAATCAATTCCTTCCGCCAACAAATAAATCATAGTCCCTACCAAACCCTTTAACAAAATCTGAATTGACAGCATTTTTCTTAGCATTTTTTCAAATCTGGAACAGGGTTCAATTGTAAATTGTGTAATATGTTGCGACATCCGATGGGGCGTCAGTATTGACCCGTAAATATCCTTAGTGATAGTGTCCTGCGCAGTTGTTCTCAAAAGCTCAGCCTAACAATCACCTTAAGCAAGTTGCCTCAGAGTTATTTGCAATCGTTATAACAATAAGACATTTATTATAAATAATGTGTTCAAATAAAGTAGTTTTTGGATAATATTAAAAAATCAGGATTGGGCATAAAATATTTTGTCACACTCCATTATTTTCAAATAAAAGATAGCTGCTGTCTACTCGATGTAAAAATAATAATCCAGGGTATCTATTCACAAAAAATTCTTAGCGAATTGATTTTAGACGTATAAGATCAAGTTCAATTTGTAATAATTTGGTTATTCACAAAAACATCCATTTTGAATTCGACAACTTCCGTAAAAAAGTTTAGGAGCACGTCCGAAGATTGTCGTAAACTTTTCTAATTTTTATGATAACACTTCCAAAATTGCTGCAGCAAATGTATATTTATTTCGATTCGGGAAAATCTTGTGGAACGTTGGGATTGATTAATCGAAAAATTTTGAAAACATCCACACGATTTTACACTTTCTATTTCCAATCAATAAGCTCTATTTTATACCACTAAAGTATATCTTCAGCTTTAAAATGTTAATGATGAATAATAGTTATGCTCGACCTACTGTTGAAAATAGTTAAAAAACTGGTAATTTAATTAATTCTGGTTGATGTATTTTCTCAAAACTGAACCATCCTGCTTCTTAAAATAGCGTAGGTCGACAATTTAATTTACTTAGAAATCTGTGTGAAAATCGCAATATTTTGGAGAATATTTTATAATAATTTATCCTAAACCCTAACCTTTTTTTTAACTTCGACTCTTTAAATCTCTAAGACAAGATCTTGACAAATTACGTGAATAATGTTAAAAAAAATGCACAATTTTATACTCAAATACAAATATGTCTGATGTCTTTTTCTAGACTTCGAAATTCGTATACCTCATAGACGGCTTTTTTTTTCCGTACAACTTCAATGCTGCAAATGTGGAGCCAAACTATATTCAAATATTGCAAACACTAACTTCATGTAAACTATCATGAATTTTGTGGAAGAATACGCCAGGCCGTTGGACATAAATCTGACCGGTGAAGAGGGGCTTGACACTCTTGTCTGAATTGGATCAAAACTATTCGATAATTATTAAAGTCTTGTATTCATCATTTGATCAGGGAAAATGCCTAACTATTTATCGTCTGTTTTAAGCCAGAAAGTGGTAAACTAGTTACATCAGATCTACTAGATACTATTTTCCATGCTGATAAAGCAAAGTAACCACCATTGTCTTTTGTTTGTAAGACAGTTACCACATTGACATGATTGTCTTTTAAATAAATGATAACTTATGGATTTTATTCAACTCTGGGATCCTACTTATACTCAAAGCAATCTGTCACTATAAAGATGGAAATCTCCTTCAAAAAAGATCATCTTTTTGTTTTCAATATCTTTCAATATTTCGGAGAATCAGGATCAAGTTTGAATTCTACCATAATTTTCTTTTATTTTGGATTCCGAAATTGCATTAAAAAACCCTTACAAACAATAGATCCTTGCTTCGGTTCCAGTTTAGTGCTTCTCTACATAAGCTTCTTTCTTAATGCTTTTAATAACCTACTTAACAGCTCTATTTATAGAGTCTCTTCAACCCGATACTTTTCCATCCTACTATTCCATGAAGTGGTTCAATCAGAGGTAGAACTTCTAACAACTCTAAAGGAGACTTTTTTGGATAACCTTAAATCACGAGAAATTTTCTAAATTGACAGCATCAAAATGTTAAAAGGCAAATACTACTACGAACATCAATTCAATTTCGAGATCCCAAGTAGTAAAATTATGCGAAAGTAAAAGACATTATGTGTTTAGACGTAATCATATTCCCAAAAGCATATTATCCATATTCATTCCGATATTGTAGAGCAACACGGACCTGCCTCGACCCAAAAGCAAGGGCAGGATCAAGTGCTATGACGTGGAGTCCAAGTAAGACATCCTTCCTGCTGACCAGGCCTCACACCCGCCGTTGAGGAATCCCGTAGTTCGAAACATAAGCAAAACGGGGTTACCCGCTTATCGTCAAATCGCTAGTTACGAAAAATGCCCACAAGTCTCTTAGCAAAAAGTGTGGTATGAAACAATAATCACATCCGCAAAACCATACCATGACTTGTAGTGATTATTTGTAAGCGCGATTCAAAGTCATTATAGCGATCGTCAAGAATTTGCTGAAACTGAATAACTTTAAACGAATGATTCTTATATTGTCACCCTGCAAACAGTCGAACTTTTTGGTTAGTAGTTTGGCCTCGTGCTTTAAAAAAGTCCTCATATTACGTACACTCCGGCATGGACTTACTCACCTCCTCATCCACACACACACAATTATTTCGAATTCAACGGGAGAGAATATACAACCACCAATTCACTTTTCATATAATGTCCTGTTGTAAGTGGTATCCCACTTTTTAACTGGCAATAAAGAAAACGGAAAGTTGACAAACTTTGCAAAATCAAAAGTCATCTCTGTATCTCAATTACCTAATGTAGTTTTTTCCAACGTTTTTTTGCTCCATTAGAAGTTCAATTCACTTAAGTTAAAATGATCTACCATGATGAATCGAAGTCTGTCCAAGATTATTGGTGTAATCTCTTTTGTTTTCCGAGTTTGGTTCAAGTTATACGCTCAAAATGTACTCATGATTTGTGGAAATCCATTTATGAATTCCCCATATTGTTTCAATCTGAATTAAGAATAATTTCCGTCCTACTTATATAGGGCTATATGAATTTGCTGTATTGAGAGGAGTCACAGACATAGTTTTAATTTTTATTTTTTTTTTTTTATCCCGTAACAGTTGGGGGTTTTGAACAAACTTCTGCTTTCGTGATGAATATAACAGTCATAAAAATATATGTTCTGCCATAAGGGGGCACATCAATTATGTGCCTCATAAAATTAATGAATACCCGTGTAAATTCTAGATGTGAATAGACCCCATGCTCTCACGACTTACATAAATATATCTAACGTTCGATTTTGTAATTACTGGTTTTTGTGATTATGATATCGTTGATAAGCTCAATGTTTAACTTCCGCTTTTGTATTTCCCTTTATTTCAGAATACCCAATGCATGCTCTTTTAATATATCAGTATTCTTTCACCAAGTTACTTGTGTGGGCCCTATCCCGAAAGTGGTTTCTTAACAAAATATGTATCTTGTTTCCCCATACGACCAGAAAAATGATATATTTTCGGTTTGTCCAAACTGTTTTTGTTAAAAAAAGCCAATTTCATAAAAAATACTAAAAACGAAGAGTTGGGCATAGAACATAACATTTGTCTCCATACTTTATATTCAACGATCCTATCCACGATAAGAATAAAATCTACCAAGCTTTTATCAGATTAAGTTAAATGTATATTATTTGACCTTTTTAATATCTAAGACCACGGAACACTTCAAAAATATTCAGTTTCTACGTCGTTTTGGGAACGCAAGATACCATATTTTGTTTAGAAATCACGTTTGACCTGCACTACCACGAAAATTACTCTGGTAGTTATGATATTAGAAGCCCCAATTGATTGTGATTCCAGAAGTTTTTATTATATATTATTTTATAGCTTTTTGGGTAGATCTCATCGCCTTCTAAGTACACAATTCCGTTGGTTATTCTATGTGCACTTCCACACTGAGAGAAGTATTATGGGGCTAAGATCAGTAATGTTCACTCGAGTAAACAGACGCTCTTTATTGGCATATTTACTGAAGCAACTTTTTCAAAAAACTGTCCCATAGCAGGAGGAGGAAAAATCACACTTTCCGGACCGTGCCTTTAGGGCCTCAAGCTACTTACCATTAATTAATATATTTACTCCGTATTAAATAATGAATGTCCTC
>CAJDSM010066560.1:78-10336 GCA_903981925.1 Ostrea lurida | reverse complement strand
CATTGCAAAGATTTGTAAGTGCTGTATCTCAACTGAAACTTAACAACTTGACGTTCAAATTTTTGCTGACCATTAGATATACCCTAAATGAGCATTGTAAACATTAAAAATGAAAATTTAAAATCTAAACACGTATCCATGCCCCTTTAAAGCGAGACCAACGACTAACAAAAAAGTTGATGTTGCAGTGTTATAACGAATCTCGTTTAATGATTTCGCAAATTTTACGGTCGCTACCATGACTTTGTTTGCGCTTACAAATTATCACTAAGGCATATGTTGACTGATTTGTTTCATACAATTTGGTAGACCGTCATTTGACAACGGATAATCCCGTTTTGACTAAGGGCTCACGGCGGGTGTGACAGGTCAACAGAGGATGCTTACTCTTCCTGATCCTGCCTTCGCTTTTGTCGGAGGTCAGCGTTACCCTAAACTCGACTTTGTATTTGCTTGTTTAGAATTATGATTACGTAACTTCGCCTATTTATATACATCGTCTTAATATTTTGCAAATATGAGAAGAATTGTCAAATACTTTAAAAATAATAAAAATGCTTTATATGTGTATTGTTCCTTTGAGCATATGCAAGGCATTTTAGAACATTCCATGCTAATACATTACTTTCAGAGATGTACACAGCTCCAGTTAAATTAGAAAATTATCGGGGTGTGACAAGCGTCAAATCCCGTCTACATGAATGTGCGTGTCGTATGATAATCAAGAGTGACAGAAAATCAAAATAATAATTTTATTTTGCAAGTGATGCTCCTCGAGAAATTAGGTGATAATAAATTCCTGCGTACGAATATTTAGGAATCTACAACGCATGAAAGAAACAGATATGAATGATATGACATGAATATTTCATCTATTGGAAATAGACATAGACATAAACGGTAAACTAACGACAGTCACGTCAGCAGCAGAGCCTCATTGGTTAATATAAAAGCGAAGGTCCATGATGTTGTCGTCATCTCCTTCTAAGACATCCTAGCTCGCAGTAAGCCACGCTTTCTTCGTGTTGCCGACAGATAGCTATCTACAACGACGTCGACCTACTTGGGAAGGTAATTTTAACTTTATTGTTGTCGCTTGGTGGCGAGGAGACTTGGTGGTTCTTTTTAAGTGCCTAATGGTGCGCTATTATGATTTTTAGACCTGCCTTGTGGCGGGAACCTTGGTGGTCTTTTTAGCCTAGGTGGCATACATATTTTCAGACCTCCTTGGTGGCGGCGGGAACCTTGGTGTTCTTTTTAGGCCTAGGTGCTATATATTTCCAGATCCTAGGTGTCCAGGTGTTCGGCCCTAGGTGAGCCTTTTCGCCTGGTGGCATTAGTCAGGCAGACACGTGTTCGTTTGTGAACTTGGGAGTTCTGTGCGGCCTTGGTGCGAAGCAAGTAATTGCTCATATATATGTTCTTTTCTTTATATACCTGGAGTGCACCACCAAGTTGGGTCTTGAGAACAACGAACTTGCACGTGCTTTTCATGACTGGCCGCAAGTGTTAAGGGCTTTAACCTGTTTCGTGTGAGTGACGAAAGCCGGTTCTATTTTGTTTTCTAACAGTAATAGTTATTACCTTGTTTTTAAAGCACATTTATTGAAGAGAAATCGAGGTGCTTTGGTAGATAAATCTCTCTTGTTAGTGGTGACTCACATTTCTGTGCAATAATATTTTGATTTCTCGTAGGGTGGTTGATATGCAGAAAGGAGGGACTTATTATATATAGGACGAATTCCTTGGCCTTGGCACGTCCAAGGGACACTGGCGCCCTAGATTTATCACGCGAAAGTGTAGGCATGGGAATTCTTCCTTTGAGTTGGATTATTCTGGTTGTTCGTCGGGCATCGATTAATTTACATATAACTCTTACCAGAACATGAAGTTGTCCAGATAGTATAATGCCTTTCCGTACTTCCGACATGGGAGTTTTGAATATTGGTTTCCAACCTATGAATGTGAATAAGGGAAAACGCAATGAATTACGCTTGAAGGAGAGTCCTTTGCCTAACACTCCATTTTACCTCGTGCCCAGAAAATAATCAAGGAGATTGATTTTGATGTTGAATTTCTTTGCCTTTACCGAACTAAGCATTTTATTTCTGATCTTATTCCCTTTTTGTGCAGATGGGAATCTATTATAGTTGAACATTTTGGAATATATGATGACTGTCAATCAATATTCATTGCATTATGATGTATTAATGTCATTTGGTTGCAGCCTACACGATTTTAGGTGATGTGACTTCGGAATATCATACTGTATATTTTGATTTGTTCGAGCCTCATGGTTAATATAAAGCGGAAGGCATGTGATGTGTCGGTCCTGTCTTAAGACATCCATGCTGTTATGGTTGCATACTCCAGGGGAAGAGTAGTGGTAGTGTTTGATGTGATATTACCCACCCACCCACTTGCCTAACGATTGTTTGCTTGGAGAAAAAATCCCATAGTACCAGTAAAAGTATGCATTTCTATCATGGGTCGGAATGATGATAATTTATCATAGCCCGACTTGTCTAAATGCGCATATATTGATACCATTTTACCTGATGCAGGTTTCATGTCCTCCAATATCAGATTTCTGTCTCTGCAGAGTTTTTTATGCCAAAACTAAACATGATCTGAATGCTGGAAAATAAAACACTGAGATAGGGTAATTTCGCAAATCCTATCGTCGTTCTGACGATCTAGTTTGCCATAACATCTGCCATTGGAACAATTGCTGTCTGAAGGTTTCAGAGCAATTGATTGTAAGTTCGACTACGATTACTTGTTTACTCGATCAAGACGAAATGGGCTCCACGGCGGGTTGTGCCCGGTCAACATGGAGCGTAACTCCTCTAGGTCACCTGTCCCCCCCCCCCCTCTTGCTTTTATTCATTAAAGGACTGATTCAGATTTTTAAGGACTAAAAAACTTTCAGTTAATATCACAAAATAAGAAAATAACATTAGCTCATTTGGAAGTTGAACATCAAAATAGGACGTTCTGAGCGCAGCGATATAAGCATATTCTACCACCCAAATCTGATTGAAACAAAGACTGAATGAAAATCGTTAAACGACTGTAATTTAAAACCATCAAATTTTGAATAGTCAACAAAATATATTTAACTGAAATATTAAGGTAAAATACTTCAGAGTAGATATTCATCACATATTTAGATATACCGTATCTAAATATTTGTAGAGAGCAATCATACAACCTGAATCTTTGTTTACATCACTAATAACTCTCAATAACAGCTTTTGTCATTTAGGTGTTACACTTATTTTGTGATGAAACCTTCTAACCACACAAGGGACAGTACATTTCAATCACAAAAAGTGAAATCGAATTTCGAAGAAAATTATGAATTAGTCCCTTTCAGACTGCAAGTTGATACTGTTCGTTATATTTGCCTTTGGTTCTCTTTAACAATCTATTAGTAAGTTATCTATCTGTGAGTCTGAGCAAACTTTTAGGAAAGAAAAGTCTGAAAAAAGTTTTACTTTGTAACAATTTCTTATTCCCCTATTGTGACCTCACCCTATCTCTGGGACCATGATTTGGACTTTAAGGAGTTGTAGGCTGACTTTGAGACAACAACTGCGCAGGCGCTTATCACTAATTTTACTGGTTCCATACTGACCCATCGGTGCCAACATACTTCCACATTTACAACTGACTTCCAGTTGACAAAAAAATGTGGCAATTCAGATTTTGAACAGGTTTGGTAGGAACTCATATTTGTGGCGGAAGGATTGTTTAATCAAAAAGCGTGATAAAGTTCCTATTTCATCCAATATACATTCTATTTTTTATACGCCGACTCGATTTCAGATTTAAAATTAATGATACAAGTAGATGAGACCTGGACCTAGTTCAAATATTGTTATTTTATTAAATTTTGTGTGAAGTATTTTTTCCAACGCAATCATATTTCTTTAAAAAGGCTCCAATTCAAATACGAAATTTGTGTGCAAAAAATAGGTAATTTGGCCAATATTATAAAAATTTGACCGGAAATCCTCTACTTTTTTTAAAGTTCCATTTAAATTTGAACAAACTCTGAATATTACGTGGCATTTTAAGAAATGACATCACTGCCTACAATGTATTTCTTTAACTCTGAAATTCGATTATCATGAAGTTTCCGTATTAGTCAGTGGCATGAAAGTCCTTATTTATTTCGCCATTACAAGTACTACAAATCTTTTTTTTATATCTTATTGTAAGAGGACATTACTTATACTATCATTGTTAATGATTGATTTGTATTCCATTATGTTTGTTACCAACCAACAGCACGAACGGAGTTAATAGTGAAATAATCTCTTGAGTAAATTGTAGAGTGCAAAAAGGTCAATGTTTAAAACACTGTAAGGGCTCGAAAACACATAAACCCAAAATTTTCTTTTCCATTCCCCGATTCTTTTTCAATGTAGAAATCAAATACACTTTCCAAAAATTGACATCACTTGTAAACCTCACCTAAGACAACTCTTAAAACAACCCAACCAATTGTTCACTTGCTTCATTAACCCCCCCCCCCCCCGCCCCCCCCCCTCTCTGTTCTCATCCCCTAAAGGCCAATCACATGCGACAATGTTGTATATGATAGCAAACTAGATACTGTTATGGGCTGCAAGTCCAGTAGGAAAGGGAAAATACTCTTGAACATAAAACAAATTTAAGCCCACAGGCCTTAACCATGTTACGGTTACCCGAGTATCAAAGTCCACAAGGGAATACCATATTTGCATTAAGTCTCAATATGGAGTCTTTTTGTCCTATGCTTATCATCTTTCAAAATACGAAGATGATTCCTATCAAAATACATCAGAATAAAACCAAAAATGGAGCTCGAGATTTGAAGCATAAAAATCATTTCAACACTCCTATCTACAGGGTACATGAATTTCAAAATTTTGGTAGAGGGCTTCATGGACATCAAAATCAAGTATTTAGTTTTGGAAGTGGAGTACAAAATTTTCTAAGATTTAATACATATTCATACTGGCCCCACCCTAGGGCCTAGACCCCTGACCCGTCAATTTTACATAATTTGAAGAGGGCTTTGTGGACATTAAAACCATACATTCAATTTTTCTCCTAAATGTGTGAAGGTAGAGAAGAACATCTTTGAAAATGTGACATTTTTGTCATTTTTTAAATTTTAAAATTCTATAAACTGTCCAAAAAATGTTTGAAACCAAATCTGAAAAGAATTGAGATGATAGTGATTAAGAAAAAATTGTTAAAACATTTTATCACTGTACAAAGTTTTGCCCCACCTTGGGGTCAGAATCCCTATCCTGGGGATCACCAAATTTTACAATTTTGGTAGAGGCTTTCCAATTCTACATCACTGTGCATTTAGTTTTTCTTACACATGCGCAATTGTTGAGAATATGATTTTTGAAAATAGGTCACTTTGCCCCAGTTGCCAAGTCCTGAAATTTATAATTTATGTGCCCCTTGTCTCAATTGTTAACTGTTGACGACAGAAGACCAGTTGTAAATACATACAATTGCAATGTTTTACAGCTTTATAGGTCACCTGAGTAAACTCTTAATTGTAGGAAAATATTAGATCCCTGGTAACATTGTGTACATCGTAAAATGATAATAAAGTATAGTAAATATTTTCAAGGCTATCTGATAAGCCATATAAGAAGTGTTCACAAGTTAATTTACATCCTCCACTTTTCTTAAATCCACTACAACTTGCAGAAAAATGATTGGATCCTCCTGTCCTGACTATATCCATATCTACAAATGGTGATGAAGTTTCATACATGTACCAAGTTTTAAGTCTGTCTGATGAATTGTATACGAGAAATTTACACCCTCCACCCCTCTAGGAGCTCAGCTACTAAAACTTTAAAGAAAATGATTGGATTTTCCTGTCAAGACAATATGCATTCACATCTATAAATGGCAATAAGCATTGTACAGAGTTTCAAGACAATCTGATAGTGTTCCCACTCACACGATTTTGAGAGACAGACAGACAGAAAGTACAAAAACAATATGTCTCCCCCTGGGAGGGGAAACATAACCAACCCTATAGGTAGCACTAGCGTTTTTATAGAGAGAATACATCTGTTAGTTTTCACAATTTCTTTTATTCATCATTCTTTTACAGAACAAACTTTCTTTCACAAGTTTAAACATTTTAAAAATTACATCAAGTCTATAACAGAATTGCCAACAGCACGTCGTCCAAACGTTTATCACCTGGTCTTTCCACCTGAATTTTCTGTACAACATGGACTGTTTTATAACAATAGAGTGGAGCTGTACTCCCGACACACAGTCCCTCCGTGTCCATCATCTCTCCTCTCGTACATATCCAAAAGTGAAAGTGAAAGCCCAACAGTTACTTCCCTTTCTGTCCATCAAGATTTCCCCAGTTTTTTCTTCTGCAAAATTTTCAAACATACGTCATAACCTTAGTACTTGCAATTATATTCATAAAGGGTTAGGTTTTTATATTCATAAATCATAACTTCAGTACTTGCTATCATATTCATGGAATACAGTTAGAATAAATGTTGTCTACCTTTGTAACCGAGGATTTAGTTTGTCAATCTAACTCTAATTAAGATTGACATGTTTTGAATCTTCTGACCATAACGGATCCAAATCAGGCCAAAAAAAAAATAAGATTGGTTCTCGGGTGTAGCCCCGCAACCCAGCATTTATAGTTTACCCTGCGACGCATTACTTTTTTTTTTTTTCCAGTAAAAATAGGACTCCAAGTAGATTCCGGGAAATTTCTGCGTTGTCCTTGCCGTGTTTTTATTTTAGACCGATCCGGATCTGTATCATTAAAGCGTTTGTGAACATATGCTGAAAAAGTGCTGAAGATTCTGCCTTAAATAGAACATAGGATACTAGTATATTAGAAACAAACTGTGTCCAGTGTTTCGGTGTTGTTGTGGTCTTGTACTCATCGAATTAGACTAATATGTTGAGATGTGTGCTCACCTCGTTTGGTGCGAGCGAAGAACCCAAAATATCTTGGGCTAAAATAAAATGTTTGGTTCTGGTTCAGCAGAGCAAAAAAATACATTAGGGTCGGTAGGTGCCTTTTTTTTTTTATTATATGATATGAATATGCAGGTAGTTGCCAAAATTCAATCTGCTGTTTTTTAAAAAGAAGTTTGCTGCTTTGGTAATATTTTGAGTGCAGAATCAGATTGCCTTTCTGTCTGACAGAGAGATACATACTGGTAACATTACAATTGTTAAATCCAGTGTACAATGCAATCCTGTAAATCAAGCTCATTATAATTACAATTATTTTTCTAATTATTTAATTTATTTTTATAAAATAAGCATCATATAAGCAACATGTAAGGGGGCCTACAACTCGACCGTTTGCATGTGCTAAAACTCAACAAAGTTGATCAGCACGGGGTTTTCTGTTTGTAGTATAGACTGCGCTTTTCACTGAAAATGATATCAATATCCCCCAAGTGCAAATGCTTTTTTTTTCATAACATCTTATGAGTGAGATAAAAAAAAAATCATTGCAAGCAAGCATGCACGGCCAGTTGAACGCTTGATTTCCCACGTGTCTTTGCAGTAAACGACTGCTGTTACCGCATCTTTACTTCATCAACAATGATGAATTTAATGTCCATTTTAAAGCATTCGTGTTTCCTCTAAAAATAATACGACACTTAGGCCTAAACAATTAACGATGCTGTTATACTTCGTACATTGTATTCACCGGTTGCCGTGCCGCGAGTAACGTACAAATTAAAACGTTTTTAATTTTATTTTACATTTAACATCGACTATTATATAGTTTTACAAAGAAATAAACATTCATGGCAAAGCAAAAACTCTGTGCTTCTGCTGAAATTAAGTTTACATAATTTATACACCCGGTTGATAAGAATAACCTAGCGATCTAAAAACTGTTACAACAGCTTGTACTTGTGTTTATGTAGTTTATTATTTCTGTAATAGATATTCAGTGGATAAAATCACAAAGTATCAAGTTAAAGAATTACCGATCCTTTTTCCACGTATCAGAATTTTGGAAATATCTTCTTTTCCTATTTTTTATTATATAACCAAAAAAAAAAAAAAAAAAGACGGGCGAAGAGATTCTAACGCGGATGGAAAAATGACGCAGTTGCCGATGAAAGTTCATTGTGACGTCGTATTGTCGACGTAAATAGTTGTTACTGTGACGTCTAATGAGTGGAATGTTTTGTTTTCTCTTTGGAAAATAAGGAGTTATCAACAAACAGCAAAATATACCAAGGTAATGATGAAAGCTTGCTAGGGAATTTTACAAAGGTTTGGTGTATTATCCAAAACAAACATATTTCTTATAAATACGTGATTTGTCTATAATGTGTTACCGCAGTAAAAAGGCGAACATTTTTGCCGGACGGAGCATTGTGGGTCTGAAAACTGGAATCACAGCTTTTCATGCTATAGAGAGCGTCACGTGACGTTATCTAAGTCAGTTAGAATGCTCGCTTCGCTCGCTATCATATTTATGGCACTTCTAATAACCTGTCCGTGTCAGATAACATGTGGCTGTAATGTTTTGATTGCCTTGGAGGTATTAAACTGGCCACTCACAGTGACAAAATACATCCGGTGGGAAATACTTTCTTGAATCAATTTCAAGCACGGTTCACGTTGGTTTCCTAGAAGTGGATATTCCCCTTGAAAATCAATGAGGCAGCTCGATAGATACACAGTTTGAGGCATCATTGAAAATTCAAAACGGGATCTTCATTTGATAGGGAGTTATGTCTTTCTGATAGATGTTAATTGAAATGGATACACTTTTATTTGGAAGGTATTGTCAACCAGGGCTCAACATTAAACTTAAATTTCCACCCCCCCCTCGTTGGACAACTGCTACCAAATGTTACTTGATCTGTATCATTGTTATGTATTATTTTACTTGTGCCGAATCTGAATCCAAAAAAACGAAGTTTATGTGTTCTTTATTTTTGTAAGACTGAAATAGTTCATAGGAAATATTGATAGACAAACAGAAATTGATGTTAAGCAGCAAACTTAATCTGGTCCGTAATTACACCTTGTAGTTACTAAGTCAGTTTTCATAGGATCTGAAGACCACGTTTATATCCATGGTTTTTGGTGCTTATAGTTAGTACGCTTCTTACTTGAAAAAGTGCTGCAGTTAATGAAATAATAGTACCATAGCTTAAAAGTGACTTGTCTGACTCGATAAGTGGCGCAATTAGGAGATTTGGACTTGTCTGATCAAAATTGAACCTGGTACACGGGACCAATCGGAACCAGTGTTTAATGCTTGAGCTTCCCTGAGTCAAATTCAATCTTTGAATCGTGTTGAAATCCAGAATGAACGATATCGACAGATGAAGCCGAACACGGAATCGAGTCAGACATTGACAATAGTTACCCTTACCTCCACATGATGCCAAAACACTAGAAACTGTTCAGAGAAATTGTTTTTTTCTATGCGTGTTTGGTTTGCGACCAGCCATGTGTTATTTATGTGCTACTTATCATTCTGTATAACCAATGTACGTGATATTCACGTGTTGGCGTTAACTGGATAACACTCGGTCCGGATTTATGTCTAATATTGCATGGGCTAGGTCTGAATACAGTAAATATTTATAAACTGGATTCACCATGTCGCATCCTTTTACGCATTTAATTAGTAGAGGACTGCAGTGTCTGAATTAAGATTAATGAACTTGCAGTTCATACCAATGCACTCTTAATTGCAGACGGTTTGTTTCTTAGAACAGAGACCAATCCTGGTACAATAACTATGGTGTTAATCAAGTAAAACTAGGGAGAAATATGCTGTTATTACTATATCTAATTTTTTGCATTGTATATTATCGTTTCAAACAAAAAAAAAAAAATAAATAAAAAAAAATAATTAAAACCTGCCTGCCTCAATTTAAATTTTCAAAAAACATTGGCCTAAGAACCCAATTGTTTTTTTTTTTTTTGCTTGGCCTTCACTAACTTAAGATTAATTGCAGTTTGTTTCACCATGAAATTAATTCATATCACAAAAACCATAGCAATTGTCAGAAAAGCCTTGAATAGTAAACTGAAACTCTGATAACGACAACTCTGAATTACTGCTGATAAAACTTACTTGAAACTAGAAGACACTTGATACGATAACTTACTGAGCTGAAAATAAGCGAACTTACTTGAAACTAGAAGACACTGAATTACTGGCTGAATAAACTTAACTTGAGCACTAGAAAAACGACAC
>CAJDSM010066543.1:785-10940 GCA_903981925.1 Ostrea lurida | reverse complement strand
TTGGTACAACTTGACTGGTTCGATACGTTTCATTGTACTAACTTGACTGGTTTCGCTGTTTACAATTGTCAACTTGATTGGTTTCTTTTACATTGCACAACTTGACTGGTTTACTGTTTACGTGAAACCTTCCCGGTTTACTATCATTAACATACTTGACTGGTTTACTTTTTACATTGTAACATCTGACGGTTTATTGTTTTATATTGTACAACTGACTGGTTCACTTGCTTACATTACACATACAAGTCTGACTGGTTCACTTTTCATAGTACAACTTGACTGGTTTACTGTACATTGTAATTTTGTTTATTGTAAACAATAAACCAGTCAAGTTGTACAATGTAAACAGTGAAGCAGTAAAGTTGTTGTATAATATAAACAGTGAACCAGTCAAGTTCTATAATGTAAACAGTGAACCAGTCAAGTTCTATAATGTAAACAGTGAACCAGTCAAGTTCTATAATGTAAACAGTGAACCAGTCAAGTTCTATAATGTAAACAGTGAACCAGTCAAGTTCTATAATGTAAACAGTGAACCAGTCAAGTTCTATAATGTAAACAGTGAACCAGTCAAGTTCTATAATGTAAACAGTGAACCAGTCAAGTTGTACAATGTAAACAGTGAACCAGTCAAGTTGTGTAATGTAAACATTAAATCAGTCAAGTTGTACAATGTAAACAGTGAATCAGTTAAGTTGTTGTATAATATAAACAGTGA
The DNA here is from genome assembly GCA_903981925.1 of Ostrea lurida. Taxonomy (NCBI): domain Eukaryota; kingdom Metazoa; phylum Mollusca; class Bivalvia; order Ostreida; family Ostreidae; genus Ostrea; species Ostrea lurida. The sequence goes on along the minus strand of CAJDSM010066543.1, from coordinate 10,219 downwards.
ACCAGTCAAGTTCTATAATGTAAACAGTGAACCAGTCAAGTTGTAAACGTAAACAGTGAACCAGTCAGTTGTATAATGTAAACAGTAACAAGTCAGGTTGTGTTAATGTAAACAGTGAACAGTCAAAGTTGTGACAATGTAACAGCTTGAACCAGTCAAGTTGTACAATGAAAAGTGAACCAATTCAAGTCTGTAAATTAAAACATGAACAAGGTCAGGTATTTGGTAATACTAAAGTGTGAACCAGATCAGTTTATTAATTAAACTGTGAACCAGTCAGGTTGGTGTGTAGGTAAAACAGTGAACCAGTCAAGTATGTATAAATGCTAACAGTGAACCATCAAGTTGTACAATGTAAACAGTAAGCCAGTCAAGTATGTGGATGTAAACAGTAAAACCAGTCAAGTTGACAAATGTAAACAGTTAAACCAGTCAAGTTGTACAATGTAAAACAGTGAAACAGTCAAGTTGTACATGAACAAATGACCAGTCAAGTGTATCAATATAAAACAGTGAACCAGTTACAGTTGTTGTGAATATGTAAACAGTGAACCAGTCAATTGTACAATGCTGAAACAGTAGACCAGTCAATTGTGCAATGTAAACGATAAACCATCAAGTTGATAAAATGTAAACGTAAACCCAGTCAAGTTTACTATGTAGAACAGTGAACCAGTCAGGTTGTTGCTGTAATAAGCAGTGAACAGTCCAAAGTTACATATAAACAATAAACCAGTCAAGATGATACAATGTAAAAAGTAAACCAGTCAAGTTGTGTAATGTAACAGTAAAACCTGTCAAGTTTTTACACGTAAACAGTAAACAGTCAAGTTGTGCAATGTAAACAGAAACCATCAAGTTGTACAAGGAACAGTAAACAGTCAAGTTGTACTATGTAAACAGGAACCAGTCAGGTTGTTGTGTAAGGGAACAGTGAACAGTCAAGTTAGAGATCTCGAACTTTTTTTGTTGTTGGTCCCATTGAGTTAAAAAAAACGATGTTGGACTAAAGTAAGTATATCAATGAGTAGATAATAAAATAGCTATACTATATCAATAATTAATTTCAGTCTTTTATGCTGTTTTTTTAATTGCAGGTGAAACTAGTCATTAACACAGGAAATGTGTACAAAATAGATGGGTATATGTACACCTTATTCTTCTTTTATTATCATGTAGTCTTAGTTAAGATGACAACTTTCTACACTTATTTATCATAATAAATAATAATAATAAATACACTTAAGTATAGCGCTTAGCTAAATACCTAAAGCCTGTACAACATTACTAAAATTACAATAATACTTCAAAAAAAAAAAAACATAGAATTACAAATCGAAAATACCTTACACATTTAAACATGAATGCAACATTATGGTCAAATAGATAAAAAGTACACTTGCTGGGTATGGATTAATTAATGGTGGTAGTGGGGGGGGGGGGATCGGCAAGAATTCAGAAGCATCGGTTAAGACAAAACGCAAGCCGGTCACAGTCACCAGGTGACATAGGAATATTTAAAACATTCATTCAAATTTGACAGAGCTACCCTGGCCCCGTTTTACTCATTCTTTCACGAAATAGGCAGAGGCTAAGGCCAAGTCTGGAGTACTAAGCTGATTGGTGCATGCTCGCAATTTTTATGAAAATACAGAATGTGGTTAGAAAGAGTATAATGAACTAACTACAGGAGTGAAAGGTTGTGCAGGTTGATTTGACAAATGGAATAAGATGTGCTAGGTACATGATAATAGGTTCTGTCAGCGTTAGATTTTTAATTATAAAAAAAAATCACATGTGTAACATATGAAATGTTTTGGATTACACACAAAATAAATTTTACACCAAAAGCTGCACTTGTTTTATTAAAATTTGGTTAACTGTGACATTTATGATAAAAACAGACCTGCATGTGTAAGTATTTGCATACGAGATGGGGCAGTTCAATCTTTATGCACAACACTGTCACAGGCACCGAATTCAATCTAAATAACTTCCCAAGATCTTTAAAATACTAAATTGAAATATTTATTTTTGTAGTATATCATGTTCTATGTCTGTAGTTGTGTATGATTACACCCCCCCCCCTTCCCCTGCTTTTTTGCAGTGATACTATAGACACAGAAAGAGGTACATGCATGTATAGCTCAAATTCTGATGGAAATAAAAAAAAAGAAGAACTATTCCTTGATCATATATTTTACACCATAAAGAGTTAAACCTTCATATTTGGTATGTGTATAACGTTGTGGCAAAACCTTTCCATTAGGTAGAAAACAATTTGACCTTGACTGACTTTACATTGACCTTTTGACCAACTTTTAACATATTTTTTTCAAATCATATAAAGAGTTTGCTTTCATTTAGCATGTGCATTTCTGTGAGACCTTTTAATTGGTTAATTGACCAATTCTATTGACAATCTGATAATCTTGACCTCCTAATATGAACAAATGCGAATTCAGTATTGCTAAAATTGTTTCAATACAATCTGTTCCACCCGGTCGCTTGAAATCTGTTCGATATTCAGCAAATACAGGTATAATATCGAATGCATCGAGTCACCTATAAACGGTTCAAATCAGAATAAAGTTTTGAGGCACAAAATTTAAATGATTTTGGGAGTCTTTGACCTAAGAATTTCTCAATGAAAAATAGATTTTTGATTTGCGCCTGAAAAAAAAGTTTTACGTATGGATGATTAACATCCTGCATTTCACGAAAATTTCCAATCTAACTTGCTTACTTATCCTGTAAAACTCCTGGTGATCAGAGGGCTGCAACTACACCTCTCCAGCGAATTCTGGTCGGATGCTTTCTTTCAGATGGGTCCATGTCATTCCGATGTTCTTACTTCGCTCTCGCGGATCCTCTCACGTTCTGTTTGGCCTCCCAACTTTCCTTGTGGGTTCCTTGTGGGTTTAAAATCCAGAGGTTTGTTACATTTCGGCTGGCTTCCTCAGTGTGTGGTCTAGCCCCATTTTCCGCTTCTTGACTGGCTTGCTCTCTGGAATTTAGCTGGTTTGCTTCCACCAGTTCCTCGTATTGAGAACCGGCCACTGATGATGAGGGATGTGTCTCAAGCACTTTTGACGAAGTACGGATCTTGTTGCTGTGATGTAGTTACTCGCCACGTCTTGGGAACTCGTAAAATGGACTGCTTTCCATGGGGGTTAAAAGATGCGGATCTCGCTGCGTCGGGATAAGCTTTGGAGCTTCCAGATAGGTTGAAGCATTTGGCTTTGTTTCATCGGTGGTCTATAGTGAGACTTCCCCCATAGCGAGACTCCCCGGAAAGCGGGCATATATGCAGATCCCCCCGGAAGCTGGCTACCTATAGAGTGAAACTTCCCCCGGAAGGCTGGCTAATATAGTAGACTTCCCCCCGGAGTATGGTATATTAGTGAGACTCCCCCCCCCCCCCCGACCTCCGGGGGAAAGTCTCACTATATAAGCCATCTTCCCCCTTTATCAGATGACCCCCCCCCACCCTTGGGCTTAAGTTTCCGGAATAAAATTTTGCTTTCATCTACATTATGTTGAATGAAATACAACAGTTGTCTTGTTTGGGATCTCTTTGACTATTTATCTTAATTAGTTGTTTTTGAGATTTAGATTTACTAAACACCAAGTCCGAAAGACATATTTAAATCAGTGGATATGTCTTTTTTTATCTTACCAGTGAATGGGGTAAATATGTTTAACAAGAAAAAATCCTTTATATTTCAAACTCACCTCAATATGAAAGTGTCACAATACAACCAATCTAAATAATCATTATGATAAAGGAATCGAGGTGGGGTTTTTCATCAATGTCGCACAATCAGGTTAAGGGGGGGGGGCCTGGATACAATCTCATGAGGCAATGAGTTTGGAGACCAGCGCGCATTCAAGAAAGGCTACCGGGCGTACGCCCCCCCCCCCTAAAAAAAAAAAAAAAAAAAAAAGAGAGAGACAGAGCGCAGCGCGCACGAATACACTGGATGGATTTAGGAGAGGGGTGGGGGCGGCATGCCCCCCCCCCCCGAAAATTTTCAAAGATTAAGGGGGTGGGGCCGGGGGGGCGGGGGGGGGGGGGGGCGGGGCGGGCGGGCGGGGGGGGGGGGGGGGGGGGGGGGGGGGGGGGGGGGGGGTACTCGGGGATTCATATACACATTTAATGAGGCAAATATCTCGGTCAATAATCACCTGCCTTCATTAAGCTCTGAAAGAAAGCAGGCTGGTACAGTCGGGTACCACTGGGTGCCCGCTTCACCCCCCATTTTAAACTGAAGATGCTAACCTTTCGCTTCTTGGGGTTTCGCCCTCTGACCACCTACCAGAGCCCAGTTCTGAATCCTCTAGGGCCTAAAACACCCCCCAGACGCAATGAATGCTAAAATTCTCAGCTTCCGGCTGCCCCCTGGACCCCTACCAAGGCACATCCTGGATCCTCTAGGGGCTTAAAACACCCCCAGGCGCAATGAAAAATCTAAAATTTCTTAGCTTCCGGGGCTTCGCCCCCTGGACCCCCTACCAGGTTATTCACCGGACCACGCTGTGGACCTGACTAAGCAGCCCTCTTAAATCCTATACCTTAGTCTTGTGACATCCACCCACCCACCCCCAAATGTACTTCTCCTGGTTTACGGCCCATGGAGAGGGGTAACTTCAACTATGCGTGCTACATTATATGGTTAAATTTTACTCTAAACATCACTAAAATTCTGGAGCTCTTCCGCGGAGGCTCCGCCCCCCTGACCCCCACCAGTCCTTAACGGCCGGCCCCCAGACCTCCCTGCCTCTGAAAAAAAAATCCACCACCCCCCTAACCCAGAATTACTATCTGGATCCGCCCTGGAGACTCGCTGGTATGCCTCCAGTGTGCCCATTTAACCCTGGTGAGGCATTAATTGGGGCTGAATCCATACGTGTTATAGTAGACCCCCGTCCCCTTCCCCTCAAGTAGGTTTTCCTAGAAGATCTGCGTGTCAATGTTAAATTATGCCCTTGCAGTTTGGATATCATATCAATTAACATTATACCCCGCTCCGAAGGAGGGGGGGGGTATAATACTGTATTTTCCCTCTGTCGTCCAGTCCTTCCGTCCGAAACCAAATATTTGCGTCTCGCCACTTTTCTCGAACACTCGCATATCACCAACCAAACGAATACTTGCTGCTACTGACCGTCCCATCTAGGGCTCCATACCGCCGCTACCGCCCAATCTCCAGACCCTTTCTCACATGCCAACCTTCCTGTTGCCGAACTTCTGTCAACTATTATTCTGAGTTGTCATTCGCGGGGACATCAAATCATTTTGCCACACTCGTGTCATCACAACGCCACTTGATATTTCATCATTACTTCAATCAGGTGCCCCGGTCCCATACCACCGCTTACCGAATTCAGACCTTTCACTCCTTCAACCTTCGTTCAACGCGACTTCACTCATTCAATCCCCATTGCCACAATCCCCCCCCCAACATTTTCATCACACTGTTCTCTAAACTGTGCTATCACAGACACTGCACCTACTTTCGGATATCACTCACTTCATTTCTAGGCAGCTCCCCATCACGGCACCTTCGAGAAACTTCAATCTTTCGCATGTCAACCTAGCTGTCTACTACTCATCCGTACACAAAGATGAACAAATGCTACTACGGTAGCAGCCTACCCTATTATACACGTACTTAGAAGCGGGTATCCTCAGTGGAGCAGTATCTCACAGAATCTCTTATTCATATTAGTAAGGATAGTTTCTTCTTTCCTTTAATAATTTTAATATCTCGAAGATACAATTTCCTTAACAAGCTCATTCAGCTCAGTAGATGAATGGACTGTATAAAAAGGCGATATATCAAAGATATTGATAAAATTACTCATCTAACACGTATAATTTGTTGTCCGAAGCTTTTCCTTACTAATGATTAGATATAACCACCCCTCTAAAAAAATAAAAAAGGGAGGGGGGGGTGGTCACGATGGGAAATCTGAAAATATATCCGCCGATAAACTAAGGGGGAGTCTCACTTGGTGTTAGGGGAGTTATCACTTATAGCCAATCTTCCCCTGGAGAAGCCTCACTAATAACACGGCTCCTAACAGCATCAGCCCGCCATCTAGTGACTGACATCGACTCAGTCAGTACCAAAGGCTTAATCTCTGACCAACTAGGGCGTATAAAACGTCCCTATTCGCCTTGCCTTAGCCTGTGCACCCCCAATGGAAATTCCTAGTTACGCCCTGAGTCATCCTTGTGTTTTCTCCTTGCAGCTGTATGGGTGCATCTTGTACTGTTGTTCACGCCGGCACAACTTCTGTACTTTTCTAGTGTTGATCTTCAGCCCGGTATCATGGCCACTTCAACGCAGCATCTAAACCTCTGCAAACTGAGCTATCTAAACCATCCGACAACCTGAGTTATTACGGCACAATAAAAGCGGGGGAGAGTGAATAATGAACGACGAGTCGGGTCCATCGGTAGATTCAAACGGAGATATGTCAAGGAGATCCATAACGGGAATATTCAAATAGGCCGTCACGAAATATCTCTAGACGATGGAAAACACTTCGCAGACAATTCGACACAATACTTTTCAGCTTCTGTAATAAAAAAAATACATAATTCTTGTATGTATTGTCCGAAATTCGCATACGCGCCAGATAATTCTAAAGAATTTTCCCACCTTTCTTCTTGAACTCAAATTAATATTCTTGCTCTATTATGTTAGACACACATGATATTGCGTTAATGTCACAAGTCTGCAGCATCTGGCGTGTAGAGTATCCAGATTGTCGCTGAATACTCCAATTCTACATATACGATTACATGTACCAGTACACCAACAATAATACGTTAGCTGATTATCCCCCCCCCCCCCGAAACGAAGTTTGGGTATACAAGGTTTCACCCTGTTCCGTCTGTCTGTCCGAAGGTATGTTAGCCACAACTCCTCCAAACGGACTTGCAGGATTTTTATGAAACTTTGGTGGGAGTGTTTAAATACATAATGTAGATGTGCATACATTGTCACGGGATTATGTCTTTGGACAATCTTCCATGTCACAAGATACGAACCTTTGGACCCTTGGCACTTTCTTCAACCAATATACCTATGCATCAGTGCTTGCCCAACTCCTCCTAACTACTTGCTGGATTTATTATGAAACTTGGGAGTGTTAGATTTCATAAAGAGATGTGCATATTGTCAGGAATTTTGTTATGGACAATTTATGTACAAGATAATGAATTTTGGACTTATGCTTTCTTCACCTGCAACTCGACATCTCACACCTTTACCACGACCATTCCTCACAATAAATTAAAGACTAGACTTTTTAACAATAAGATAGTGATTGTTTCACAAAAATGGTGAAAAAGGAAATAATTAATACTCAAGTGTCAATCTTTTGTAACCCCTCTCTGATCTACGCACAAATACTCTTGTTTAATTAAAGTAAATGCTGGCATTTCCATTATTGACACATGGTTGTTAGTTTTTGGTGATCAGGTCTTCTCCATTTCCAAAGTCCATTGGAGAGCCCAATGGGCTTACGACTGGTGCTCCAATTGTTGCTGACCTGTCAAAAAATTTCTACCTCGAGAAGAATCCTCTAAGGCGTGGCATTCAATAAATAATTTTACTCAGAATGTTAATTCCAAATATATCCCAAGCCAACTAGAACTGAAAGACACCACAGTTCGTCCATATTCTGCTTTCGACTTGGGTTATTTTATTGAATATTGATATTCAACGCAAAATTAACAACTCATTTGTATGACAAACGGGATGATTTCAGCTATTCCCATCGTCAACTTCCCATAGCTTTAATGTAGCAACCATTCCCATATAAACCTGCATATGTATAATATAATATATAAGAAATGATCTTATATTTTTCGGTGATGCAGTATCCACCCGAATGCTTAGGACGGTTAAACTCATCAATGCGCGAAGCGCCATTGATGAAAAGGTTACCGTATCGAAAATCATCGTTGATAACCTGCCATATCACCGAAACAAAATACTAAGGATTTATCTTTTATCATTTAATTTATCATCCACAACACACAACAACACATGTCTATTAGGCTTATACTTGTTTTCAGTACGTATAGAAGAATTCACCTCAATTTCTTTAACCAATGAGAATCTGCGCTAGGTGATCACGTGAGATAAACTAAATGATATGTCTCTCAATGAAACGATGCGTAAGTAACTTGTTCGCTTATCGCATTAGTTTTGATAAGGCAGACTACTTACCAACAATCTGTTGCAGTACGGTTTCACAGTCAAGTTAAAGGCAGAACTTCGCAAATTTATGTTCGTTAGAACGATCGCGTGCGCCAACAACTGGTAGTCTACCATTGGGTCAAATTCTGTCAGACGTGCTATTCATACGCAATCCCGTTCAAGCCCCGTTCTTAACATTTGACCTACCAGCATTATCCCATTTACCTGATACAAGCCAATGGGCTACGGCGTAGTGCTGACAGGCAACAGGGGATGCTTACTCCTACTAGGCACCTGCATCCCACTCTGGTGTAATCGCCAGGGCCTGATTGCCAACTTTGTTTTGTATTCTGTTAATGGAGACTTACGGATTGATTCACGTTTGTGTTCTTCGCTTATTCATTGAATGTTACTTAATCTACAATATGCATTACATTCTACATTTTTTATTAGAAGATTTTGCATCTTTAGACCTCCCCGTGTGAAGAGAATGCAGGTAGAAATGATAAGGAAAGAATGTCCAGCTCCTTAGCAACGAAGGCTACCCAACCATTGTCCCACCGTTCCCATTTCTCGTACTCTCCGCCCCGTTTCTGTCTTGACTGTCTTTTATCGCGTACATGCCTGTCCCGAAATGCCTTGAATCGCACCAATTCCTTTGACAAAACTTTGAATTAATTTCCTTAGTAGCTGCCTCGGTAGATGGCAGACCCAATATCTTTTTTGCGTATTGATGCAGGTGATGGAATTGGTTATATAGATATGAAAAGTGACGATGGAGAAAACTGACAGTTTTCCGTTTGTCGTTACAAGTGAAGCTTTCAGTTTGCCGTTAATCCTCTAGTGTCAGTTAAAACATCACATATAAGAGATGGAGGAAGACTCATTGGTGTCTTTTATCGAGCGTCATATGGGCATATATCATCTAAAAATTAATAAACATTTGTTACGCGTCGTCGGGTTTATCCCTTCGCATTTGACGATCATGGCAAGATTTCTCCTTGTACTCAAGTAGAAGATAAAGACATTAATATTTATAAAACGCGAAAAATAATTATATGTTGAATATATAAAAATCAGATTATAAAACGTGCATTACTCATGTCAGTTAAGTAATAATTGTGCGTACATACGAAACTCGCAGGGCTGTTACCAGTTCACACACACGCATTAAATCTCTCTTTTGTCCACTGCATGCAATCCTTAATACATTGT
>CAJDSM010066532.1:3591-16683 GCA_903981925.1 Ostrea lurida | reverse complement strand
ATAGACCCTGGTGATTTGTACATAGACCCTGGTGATTTATACACATGTACTTAATTATTATGTATAGATATTTTGTTAAAGTAACTTTAAAAGCTCTAAAACCCGAGAACTTTCAGGGCTTCGCCCCCTGGGCCCCCGCTTTGGCTTCACCCCAGACATTAAGCTTATTGGCTCATTTTTCAACAGACTGCCCCCCCCCCCTTTCGACAAATCCTGGATCCGCCACTGCCTTGGAATATTATTGTCAGGTGCCTAGGGGGAGTAAGCATCACTAATGCACAGACCTTAATTGTTTACATAACAATAATTAAATTTTGCACACGGTCTCCCTATCTGTTCTATTACAATTTTTCAGGTTTATATCCGTGTAAACCCTAATTTTACGGTTCATACCGTATAGACTGAACTTCGTACGTCACAATTCTATACGTCACGGACAAATTATGACGTCGGTTGAAGCTAAATTCCTACGACATGAATTGACATTTATTTTGTTATTCAGAGCTTCGAAATCAAAGTTACGACTTCAAATAGTCGGAAATATTATATAAAAAATGACTGTTATAATTTCAGTTTAGCGATATTGAACCAGATGGCCTATTTGCAAACATAATATAATCCGCTACGCGGATTATATAGTTTGCAAATACGGCACACATAACAGTTCAATCTTTGGTAAACTTGGAAATTATAACAGTCATTTCTTAAATGAATTGTGAGCACTGTATCTTACTTGTAAAGTGCTCAACATCCCTTTAAAGGGACATGAACACGTTTTGAGCTAAATTTTATATTTGCATTTTTAATGTTAAAAATGCATAACCAAGTTAATTCTAATGGTCAGCAAAAATTTGAATGTCAGATGTTGAGTACTTTACAAGTGTCCACGCCCCTTTAAAGTAGCACTAATGATTCCACAGTATGCTTACTTCTCCGAGGCTTCTGGGTGTAGGAGGCGTGTCCACTGGGTGTAGGAGGCGTGTCCAGGTATCTGTGTTTACCCTACTCTTAATTTTGTATTCTTTATAGTAAAGGCAAAGATAACGAGCAGCAGTCAATCTCGTAAGTCCCAAATACAATACAAAAAACAAGAGTTGGGCAAACACATACCACTGGACAAACCAGAGATGGGATCAGGTGCCTAGAGGAATTACGCCATTTCGATATATTGACGACGTTTTATCTATCAATAATAATTATTTTCATTCATATGTCGATTCAATATATCTCAACAAACTAGAAATAAAGGACATCACAGAATCTTCCATGTCTGCTTCGTGCTTGGATATTTAATTGAACGTTGACATTAAGGGCGAACTAACAACTCAACTTTATATTCGACATTCAGAAATATTAAAAAAAATGTCACTACTCAATACTAATAGTTACGGTCGCCATGTGCGGCGAATTAACAAGATAGAGTCTAAACATATGTGGCTCCTACAAAGTAAAAAAAGTATATGCAATGTAGCCCAATATGCGAGTGGGCAAGCAACTATATTCGATACCACGCCGGCACAAGGGTGCACAAACTTGGTTGCACAGTTGACTGAGATGATCATTTTTCCCTCGTTAAGTGGACACAGACTGCTCAGCCTGACTTTATATTTGCGCAGATGGGTGTTAGGGTCTTCATTCGCACCCGAAAAGCCGGTAGCATTCGACACAGGCCTATTACTTAGGTTGTGACTATGTTGCTTACAGCATTAGATGCGCAAGCGAAGTTCCTAAAACATCTTGCAACATGTACAGTAACAAACTCTGGAAAAATAAAATCTACCTTATCTTCTATTTGATGCAGGAAATATGAAAAACTACAGTAGAACGTGAACAGTTGCACTAAATTGTGTGTCATAATAAAATACGCACGAGTTCAAAAATGATACAGTATCATATGGTTGACAATCACTAGTTAGTTAGTAGCATAGCACAATGTTCATCGGTCTAAATCTATTTCAAAAGATACTACTAGACAATTTCATGCAAAACAAGCATATGAGGGCTAAGACAACTTAGACGTCATTGTTCGGGAGCTCGGCTTGATCTAGAGAGTAAATATCGCAACTGAGAATCTATATTCACTTGGAGCGGTAAGCGCGTGCTCCGGCTGATCATATTATAAGATGTCAGTTAAATCAAGTACACACCATGTGGTGATATACTAAGTATAATCATCATATCAGCAGTGATGCACTCTTTGAAAAACATAATAATATTCCATAATAATGAAATATTCTCTCTTGTTTTAAATTGGTCTAGTAGATAATCTCCAGTTTGCCAATCAGGAGAAATTAATTCAAAGTAGATATACAACTGAGTATGCAATTCAGGCGGCTATTTCTTTTAAAAATCACGGAAAATATTAATAAGCCAAAATAATACTATCATCTATGAGAAGGGAAGGCTTACTCTCAAACTGATTACACACAGGTTTGTGTATGATAGTTTTCATCTTGGCGTCTTCAAAAAATGTGCCTCTGTAACACCATTTGAGGAGATTTTGTATTTTGAGATACTACCAGAATACCGAGGTATTCAATCCTTACGAAGGGTTTTTTAGATCTCTGTTACAAGGACTGATAAAAACTGCTCAAAGGTAATATCACTGGTCAGTACATTGACAGTTTACATATACCTTCAGCCATGTATTTAGGTTCAGCGAGAGTACATCTGTCCCTACCTGTCCCATGATAAATGCATGCCCCACAAGCATGTGAGTTAATCTGGTATTTGATTCAGTATTTTTTTTTCACAAGAATCGCATCATTATAAACATTATTATAACACTGACTATTAGCTCATAATCTCTAATTATGCGTAGCCTTCAAGTACAGCAGTCAATCTAATGTGTCCCTCCCTGACTGTGTTCACAGCTAAGTTGAGTGTGTTTAACTACTTTTACGAACAGAAGTATCATGACAAGGGAAAACAGAGCTAACGTAAGCGAATCTTGTGCCAACCAATACATTTGGTATGTTCTATTTATTTACACCAACAGAAAGGGAAAGGTGCAATCTCAATTCTCAGTAATATTTTAATAGTTCTTTTTTCAGTTATGAATATACCATTGATTTAAATATTTTAACAGTCTTATAAGAGATACCAACATCCACAGATTCAAAATTTAGAGATGAACGACAGAGAATTCAGAGTTATTCTGCAACACTGGCAAAAAGACGTCACGTCTGAAGAGGTGGTAGGCCTTGAATTTTCCGTATTTCAAGTAATGAATATGCCCTGTTTAAGCATTTGTTGGCTGCCAGTTTTTGTGATGTGAGTTCAATTACACAGTTTAAATTTGTGCGCATGAGGATGTTTTGCTGTTCTTACTAGAAGTCCTTGCACCAAGTGGTTAGAGCCGCTCTGGGGTGACTTTCGAGTGAAGATTGTGGAAGAATGCACGGCAATGGCAATAGTGGTGACCCTCATTTTGGGGAAAAATAGTCGCGGTGCATGTTGGAGCTTACCAATACATATGCAACCACACTTGACATTATAGTCTTGTTATGCCTGCTAGATCCAAATGGTACAACTGTTACAAACAAGTGGTCAGGCCGTCAGAATAATGTCTGAAGTTAACGTAGAAAATTACAAGTTTGCGTTACCAGCTGGGGTTTGTCAAGCTCACAACTAATAGCGGTCTGTCCTCACAATCGCATAACTCTACCACTATTATATATAAACATATTACACTTCACTCACCTTGATTGGCATGAGTCCCTATTAATGTACCACACAGCAGATTGTTTATACAAAACACTACCAGCACAAGAGTTGTGAGTCACTTTCTTTGACTTGCAATTATTGAAGAGTACACAGTGCCATGCACTTAGTGCAACTAGGAAAGGAGGCACATACAAATTTATAGAACCATTGGCACGTCGAGACAATTTCACATTAAACATTCATTCCCCAATATACCGAGTTGACATCATTTCTTGCCAGTGAAGACGGGTACCATTTGAGCAAGATATAACTCCACTATAACCCACATGACATTGTTACTTAGTGAACATCCTAACCAGCAAGCAAAACATGAAAAGCTACCACTGGCCGTATCTGATTGGCACAATCCAGAATTTTAGTTTCCTTTAAGAACATGCATCGGGATGTACGACATCGAATAGTACGTCTATCGTCAAGGCGCCCATCTAGGCTAGCAAGAACAGCCCCCCACCCACACCACCTCACACCCATACATTTGGTAATGCTTATGTGCACAGTCTGGTACGCTTCGATCGCTGTCGTGCGAAGATCTTGAACCATATTCATCTTTGAGTATTGATTTGTTTTAGTTGTGGATGGATAATGGCTGTACAAGTCGCCAATCCTTAGGCATGAAAGCATTCGACCACAAATATGACTAAGCATGGGTCCAGATGGAGCTATGCTTGATGCTGCTCACTCTCTGTTCGTTTTGCCCTCAGTTGAGATTGGGCCTAAATAAGTAGGAGCTACGATTTATCCTCGTGACATTTTGCTCCCATCTTCACTAGCTTCTGGATGCGCCAAGAGTTTCGGTCTGTGGAGCGGAGGTGTTCGGAAGGGTCCAGGTTGTATTCTTTGTAACACTTGGACGGAACTTTGAGGGTGTCCTTGTAGCGAGCTCTATTTCTACCTGGGCCCACAGGTGTGGGTTCTGCAGGTATCCGTGTTTCAAGTATACACCGAGTAGCGAACTTGTCGACGTTTGGACTTCTGTATTGTGCATATTGACCGAGCATTCTCCCACGGCAGGGTTCCTTGTCATAAACCTGATTTTTGTATCAAGTGCCTTAGTCGGTGTAAATGAAACGCCATTGGTGCAAAATGGTCGGTGAACACACACGTAGGTTAAGCTGGAAATTATTTTGCAATTACCCCTTTAAGTTCTCCAGTAGCTCTGTTAGTATTAACCATAATGACATAATCCAATGATTCGATGATGTTTGAAGTTGGTACTAAAAGTATTCAAAGAGCATGATAATTAAAAATATAGCACATCTCAACTTAATACTTAATAAGCAACAGTTGATGGGGTTTGCTATTACTGTAATCCTATAGATAATAAATTGCACTAAACAATACAGGTTCCATCTGCTTAATTCACCTAGTAACTGAACTATGCAGCCTGAGAGGTGTAGAGAGATACACCCCATGAAACTGTTTATTATCTTCTTTTAATAAAAGGAACTGAATTTAAGTTAACCAATGAAGACAATGGACATTGATATTAATTAGGAGAAACTGCCTTTTTTAACATGTATACTCTGTGAGAGAAACATAAAATGATAAGGCGTGTAGAGCAATGGCCTCAGAAACTGCCCTATTCAAGTGATTCGAGTTGGGAAAAGATTTACTGGAAAGTCATCTAACTACTGGATAAAATCAATGAAGATGTGAATTGATTGTTGAAATTTTTGTTCATTGTAGGAACCATATCATAACGGAATGGGACTGACCGAGCAAGGTTCGATCGACAGCAAGCTACTAAGAATCTGAAGACTCCTATTAGGAGGGTAGCGCAATCAGATCTGTCGTAGAGATTACTAAAGAATTACAAAATTTGAAATGGATGGCTTATCAACGATAAAATTGTTATAAAGGTACTCCACGTAATTATTAATTAAGCTAACTTTCTTTAGCAATTTCAAATGCATCTATGACCTTTAGACTCAACAGCTATGAAACTGAGTAAATATCCATGCTTCATCTTCTCTCATCTCTATCTCTCTCATCTCTCTCCATCTCCATTCTCCTCTCATCTCTCCTCTCATCTCCTCTCTCTCTCTCTCTCTCTCTTCTCTTCTCTCTCGGGGCTCCCTCTCTCATCTCATCTCTTATCCTTCTACCTATCATCCTCCTCTCTCTCTCTATCGGGTCGTCCCTCTCTCTTCTCTCTCTCTCTCTCTCTCTCTCTACTTTCATCTTCACTTTTCTACGTACTTGTGCATTTATCATGTTTCGCTCAGCCAGACAAAGGTAAGATCTAGAACTCTGTCGCAAGTTTGTGGATATCTGACTGATATAAACTCAATGCCGGGAAGGTGCCCGGCTTTCTTCAGGTGATCTGAGTATTGACAGTAGTCCTTAACACTGGATGAACTGAACACGTGGCGAATGAACTCAGACAACACAAAACTTGGTAATCGTATTGTCATCAGAGACTGTAAATATTATTTCCTAAAGACTTTATACAGGGTGAATCACTTTGAAAATAATGAATTGTCGAGATTTCCTTACTTGATGTATTTAAATAGAGGAATATGTTAAGCACAAAAGAAGAAGTACATTTGTACTATGATCATTTCTCCACTATGTTTAAAGTACAAGCTTAGAAGGGGTCTGAATAGTATTATACTACAAACCACAGCAACTACTAGTTATCTAAGGGGTCGTCTCACTAAAATAGATACCCAAATTTAATCTAATATTATTACAGATTGAACGTAATAATAATTCGCATTGAGTCCACCCGAGAATAAACTGACAAAACATAGGTGAGCCAATTCTCGAATTATGACATCATCTATCTAAAACTTAGTGGGGCACATTATACATATACTAAGATACATACAGAACTTACGAAGAATATCATACATTCGCCGTTGCATGTTAGAATCAATTTTAACTTGTTATGAGTGAGTCTACGAGAAGACTATATCCTAACCTATTACACATGTAGATCATATAGGGATCCTAAAAATCTAAACAATTATTTATGCTAAAGTGTGTTCTTATCCAATACTAAACAATCTCATTCGCTTAAGGCCTCTATACTATAATACACGCATCTACTTAGTATCAAGAATTATGCCAACCTGTTGGTTTGTGACTGAAGAATGATGTAATTGTTTGACGATTTTCCGTATGTTTTTCAGATGCACAATGTGATGGGATTTTTCCTAAACTACCATTGGAAAAGATGAAACCTCCATCGCACGATCGTAGCACACCCTGGCCCGCGACAAGGGAGGGACATGGACGTGTATGTGGGGATTGATGTGTTGGGGAGGCTGTTTGTGGAGGGGGGTTCTGGAAGGTATAAAACACTTAGTTAGGAGGTGAAGTGTTTGTTGGTCAAAACAGCCATAAGTACATGTATACCACGGTATAGGAGTAACAGGGCTTTCTATATAAGATTGAAATAAACTTCCTACGACTTCTATCTGAATTTGGCCAGCAGATCCCAACAATATAGAAAAGGAGTATAGTTTCCTAATATATTTATACACACTCCATGACAGTGACCATCCCAGCTCGAAAATGTTGTCTAGAGATTTATTGAACTCTGTATTTGGACTCGTCAACCTTGCAACGACATACTCAAGAGGTCCGATCACCTAGCTTATTCTGCACCATTAAAGCAAAGAATCAACAATCATCGAAAGTGTCCTTTAATCATTTATCAGTAGAGTCTAGTCACAATATATTATTTGTATACACATTCACTCCATTAGTAGCATTGGTTATCAGACATGATTACTTTCTGTAGTAAATCACACCAGTAGATGGATTCTAATTGATCGTCACTCTATCGTTTGGTGGCCCAAATGCAATAAGAAGTCAACAAAATATATGCAACGCATGTGGGGTGTTATGTGAGGATATCACACACAACCACGTCTTATCATAAAACTTGTAAAAGTCCCAATTGTAACGAGCGATCTAACTCTTTGTTAATTGAGAATTTAATATAATACACAATACAAGCAAACACGACATTAGAAAATTTCTACTGTCGACTTCTAATTCTACTTATTAAGGGCTATACCAATCAATCAATCACTCAGTGACCTAATTCCCAATTAGGGGTCTCTAAACAATCATCATCATCATACAAGGGTCTAGCATAATTAACAATTAGAAACCATCAATTCTTGAAGTGTCGAGATATACACCTGTTCATCTAACCGACCATAGTACTATGAATAGCACTGCGACAATGGGGATCTACACAGAGGAGTATACTAAAATGCACGTAATATATCTTAACTAATAAGTCTCGTACTCCTGGACTCCAAGGGACTGAAGGAAAAAACTAAAGACAGCAGCTACAAATATAGACAAACACAGAGGTCTACCACAAGAATCTCACTCACAGTATCCATCCTGTGGCACCATATACATCGACAAGACGAACAAACCAAGGCCTAATAAGTGAAAACGACAAAGCATCTCAGACCAAGGCAGTCTCATAGAAACAACACAATGCGTAGTTTCATCTTCATGACTTTACGGAGTAATGAGCAAATGCATTCTATCCATCAAGTCATCATTGACTGCACTCATAGCGAGGTCTGTACCTAATAATAACAACACAACAATCAACATATGTGAGTGTTTAATATATATACGGACAACAATAACACCTCAATAAGTTACATAAGAAGAATAATGTATCATAACACAAAGGAGATAAATCTGTCTTGACTATATATAAAACTACATAGACGTTGAGAAACATACTTATTGATAATTATAACCCTAGAAAGGAGGGTAAATAACTTAGTAATAACACACACTTGGCTATATATTATACAGAACACTGAAAACTCTATTATACTATCCTTCGAGGGATGCAGGTATCACCGGGTCTAGAATTTAAGAACGGTAAAAACTCATCGAACTGCGCTAGCAAAGCGGCATGAATCACGAATAAGTTTTACCCGAGTCAAAAATCTCGGTGATACTGCATATAGCGGACCTCGACCAAAAAATTTATTAGATTTCAATCTAATTACAATATCTTAACTGTTATATTACAACAACAAAACAAATCGTCCATTAACAATTGAGCTTTTTGTTCAAGGGGTTACGTGATCGAAGAATCACTCTCATTTCAAATCTTAAATAAAAAGGTAGTTTTAATCCAATGAGACAATCAGGTCGTTTAAGGTGATCAAACTAGTGAAATAATTTAAATCTAGCATTCAATAACACTCATGTTAAAATGGCCCAATGTTGGAGACATCATTCTTCCCAGTTCAACTGTATACAACATCACGACCATTTTGTGAACTAGCATATACAGTATATGATAGAGCTGATCCAATATTTCCTACAACAGAAATTCATGATCGTTACAACACAAAATCCTCTATATTTTGAAATTGCTTAAGAGACTATAGCACCGAGGATTGAGTGAAGTTTGGTATTAAGTAACCTAATAAATGATTAGAGACAGGAGGAGAAGAGCTAGAGAGGAACTTCATACTGTGATATTTTGAATTTTGTGTGTTGAATACAAGAATACATAACCAATCGGTTGAATTAAGATACTATAATTGTATTATAATGTGATATTGTAATAAATATCATTATTTTTCATTGCAGGCACCTTATCGTTGCACATACAGAAGATTCATGAGCATGTTGCAGCATATTTGCTCAAGGGTGGGTTTGGGAAAAATACCGCAGTGGAGAGAAACACAACAATGGTTCACTGAATAAGTGAAAAAGGTTATTGTATGACTCATATATAGTACGAATGCTATACATTGTAGGGGAGAAATGGTGTAATACATATAGACCCTGGTGAGTGGTGTGAGTATAGACCATGGGTGGAGTTATATATAACCTGTGAATTGTAGGTATGAGACCGGTGGAGTGACGTAGATTGTATTGGATGTGTGTCTGAGACCTGGTGGATGTGTGATGATAGACCGGATGGTTTCGTTATAGGACGCTGGGTGATGTTGCTATGATCGACCGGAAGGTGCGTGTTAGGACCCTGGGGGTGCAGTGGTGTATATAGGCGTGGATGCCGTCTGGCTTAGGCCACCTCTGTAGGTATGATAGATACCGGCTGCGGTGTAGTGTGTGTTTTAGATCGCTGGATGGTGTATATATGACCCTGGTGAGTGCAAATAAGACCGGTGGTATGACGGTGTTAGACCCTGGTGGATGTGGTGTTATGCATAGACGGCCTGGTGATGGTGTGTGTAGCGCCGTGGTAGGGCTTATTAGGACCCTGAATGAGTGTGTTATATAGATCCCTGTGATGTTGATTTATATGAGCCCCTGGGTGGTGTATCCGATAACCGCTGGGAAGGTAAGATGAACACCCTGAGTGATGTGTGATAAGGCACCCTGGTGATGTTTTATAAGACCCTGGTGAATAGTGTTTATAGTAGACCGCGGTTGAGTTGTGAATCCATGAGACCCGTGGTAGTGTAAAGAATACGACCCTGGTGCAGGTTGCTATATATAGACGCCTAGGTGAGGGTGTATAATAGACCCTGGTGAGGTGGTGTATATGACCTGGTGATGTGTGTAATAGAGGACCCCTGGGGATTAAACAAGAAGGCCCTCGTGAGTGAATATTGACCCTGGTAATGGAGTATGATGGATGTGTTATATGACCCGGTGAGGTGTATAAGTATAGACCCTGGTGGCCCTGTGGTATAGTAGCCCCTGGAGACCAATGTGTGAGCGTGATGAGGATAGACCCTGTTGAGTGTGTAAATAGACCGGTGATGTGTATTAATATGGACCGCCTGAGGTGTATAATAAAGACCCGCTGGGGGATGATCTGTAAGAGTAGCGAGAGTGTGGTTTACTATAGACCGCGGTGAATGTTGTGGTAGTATAGACCCGGTGATGTGGTTAGTAGTCAGACCGCTGGGGATGGGTTTATAGTATGACCTCCGGTATGTGTATACTAAGGAGTATCCTGGGAGTTCGTGATATGAGCGCGCTGGTGATTGGTTGGATAGTAGCCGCTGTGAGGTGTAATAAGACCGGGTGATGGGTGATAGTAGCGGACCGCGGTGCTGGTATTCAGGTATCAGGACCGCTGGTGATTGTTATATAGGACCCCGGCTTGATGTGTATGATGAATGAGACCCGCTGATGTGTAGTAATAGACCCTGTGATGTGTATGATAGACCCTGGCTGCTTGTATTATATTTTTATTTTTGTTATCTTTTGGTCAATATAAGAAGTGTTCACCAGTTGCTAATGTAAAATAATTTGGTAATGACAGATCCCTTAAGAGGCCTAATCCGCAGTATCAACGACAATTCCACCATCTTTACTTTCCCAATGACATAAATTGAATCCTCCTGAGGCTTCGGACCACAGTCTCTCGGAATTCGACACAGGCCTGTAAGACTCGTCTTCTAGACGCTTATACGTACCACCACGGGGCACGCCCGAGTTGTTACGATGATGTGGCTGGAATTTTAAGTGAAACTATTACTACAAATATCTAAAGAACTTTTTATCTCCAGGTGTTGAGTGCTGTTGTGTGATTGCTTACTGAGGCCTTCCAAGAAACTGAAATACAGATTCGGCACTTATGTTTCCTTTTACCACGACGTATCTTAGAACCAAGTGAATTGGATCCCAGCACAGAAGGATTACAGCTTGACTGGGTAAGGGTAATGTGAGGCAACTTAGACATAAAACACTAACGGTGGAGGTCACACACTACAAAATACTTCTCGCGACGCGCTCAATGACCGGCTTGAGCACTCTACTCAAACAATGTAGAACAGTATGATATGTGTACACACCACTGTAACATCACAATGTCATCTTATATGACCTGTGATGTGATTATATAGATCCCGTGATTGTCTCGCCACCGACACCTATGGATTTGTATAGTATAGAGCCGAGATCTCTATCCCACGGCTCCCTGAAGGTGTATAGACTACAACGGTGACATCGAAACCACACGGTGATTTATACACCATTCACACTTAATATTCACCACACAGATAATCCTCTACGTAACTTAACCACAACACCTCACAACACGAACTTTCAGGTCTATTCGCCCCACTGGCACCGCTTGTTGGCTCCACCCCGAGACATTAAGTTATTGGCTTCATTTTTCAACAAAGACTTGCCCACTTCGACAAATCCTGGATCGCACTCGCTTGGAATATATTCGTCAGCGTGCCTAGGGGGAAGTAAGCATCACTATCACGACCTTAATTTTACAATCAAAAATTAAATTTGCACACGTCCTACCGATCTTTCTATACGAATTTTTTCGAGGTTTTAACCTTAATCCCAATTAGCAACTAACGCCGTTCATAGACCTGAACTTCGTACGTCACAATCTAATACGCACGGACAAATTAGACGTCGGTTGAAGCTAAATTCCTACGACATGAACTTGACATTTATTTGTATCAGAGCTTCGAATCAAGTTTACGACTTCAAAATAGTCGAAATTATTTAATAAAAAATGACTGTTATAATTTCTACAGCCGATATATAACCGAGTCCTATTAAGCATAATATAATCCGCTACACGCGGATTATAATTCGCCAAAATGAGCACAACACAGTTCACTTTGGAATTGAAATTAAACGTCTCTTAAAAATGAATTGTGAGCAACGGTATCTACTTGTAAAGTGCTCAACATCCCTTTAAAGGGACATGAACACGTTTTGAGCTAAATTTTATATTTGCATTTTTAAATGTTAAAATGCATAACCAGTTAATTCTAATGGTCAGCAAAAATTGATGCAGATGTTGAGTACTACAAGTGTCCACGCCCCTAAAGTAGCACTAATGATTCCACAGTATGCTTACTTCTCCGAGGCTTCTGGGTGTAGGAGGCGTGTCCACTGGGTGTAGGAGGCGTGTCAGGTATCTGTGTTTACCCTACTCTTAATTTTGTATGTCTTTATAGTAAAGGCAAAGATAACGAGCAGCAGTCAATCTCGTAAGTCCAAATACAATACAAAAAACAAGAGTTGGGCAAACACATACCACTGGACACCAAGATGGGATCAGGGTGCCTAGAGGAATTACGCCATTTCGATATATTGACGACGTTTTATCTATCAAATAATAATATTCATTCATATGTCGATCTCAATATATCTCAACAAACTAGAAATAAAGGACATCACAGAATCTCCATTCTGCTTCGTGCTTGGATATTATATGACGTGAACATTAGGGCGAACTAACAACTCAACTTTATGACAAACAGCTCTCCATCGTCAACTTCCCATATGTACAATATTCTATCATCACCTGCATATGATTGCAGGCGCGGACAAGGAAAAGGCGTACCCCCCCCTAAAAAACTAGAAAATAAAAGAGAGAGAAAGAGAAATAGTGAATGAGATAAAGAGATGAAAAGA
>CAJDSM010066529.1:167-18980 GCA_903981925.1 Ostrea lurida | reverse complement strand
ATGATATTAGTTGCCATTAAATCTAGTTTATATGGTTTAGGAAAATGCATTTAAAGATATAATATCTCTGATTGTCGCAAATAGACACAAACACATATTACTGATAGTGTTGCTTTATTTGATGTGGCGCTTTTGGCCGCGGGTGATAGTTGCGGGGGCTACAAAGGACTGCCCCCAAATATGTTGATCATTTCTTTACTTTAAATGGAACAACCAATTCAACCCTTGACCTCAGAACCGATCCATATTTGGTAATGACCCTGCGATCATTTGACACTTCATAACCGGATCCAACTGGTTTGCAACAAACATGCATTTATTGGATGATACATATAAATGCAATTTCAAAGGAAATATAAGAGAAAAGATTCAGTGAATGTAAATATAACTTAGAAAATGTTCTCTATTTCCAAATATATTTGAGGAAAAACTACATGATGATTATGGTGTCCCCGAATCCCTCTACCTAAATTGTGAAGTCCATGGTCCCTGGGGGTGAGGAATGGTATAATAATTCATACACTTCAAACTTCCATGTTTTCTTGTGTAATTGAATAGGAATCGTATGCATATTTTAAAAGATGAACATATGAGACTCCCTGTCTGAGCTATGATACTCAAGTGATCGTAAAGACCATTGAGCGTCTTGTTTCACACGGGTGAAAGTAGGGTTGTTTTTAATTCCTATATATACGATATATGTATACTCTGCATACTGTATCTTTAAGGTACATAAAATGTTGTAATTCTCATCATATGGTCAATATATTAATCAAAATGTATATCTTGCGAACTGCCACGGTTCGACAAGTCGTACATTTCCGAAGACTTGGCACCTCGTAAGTAAATCTTTTCGGTAAATGTCATGTAAAAGTATATGCCTATACGTGTATCTTTATTGTAATTCACGTCTTATCATAGATCAACACATTAATAAAAAAGCATACCTTGCAAACTGCCATGGTTTAACATGCTAAACAAACCTGTTTACCAAAATAAGTTCGGTTCTTTGGAAATTGCAGATTTATAATTCTTTGTTTTTTTTATCATTTTAATTGCCAGTTACACTAACATCACGCCCGCAAACCTACATCTCGATTACACCATGCATGGTATACAATAAATTATGAATACAAACCATATATTTTCTCCTTTCCTTTGTATCTCGGTCATATGCATGTATCAATGGGAGTTTGGGTCCTTATTCGTATTCCATAAGGTTACTTTTTTCCCTTTTGAAAGATGTTTGAGAATTGGGCCCCATTTTTTAAGACTTTTAAACGTTACTGTTGAAACTTGCAACATCAACTTGCTTGTAAGTAGCCCGCCTCTATTAAAAAATGATCATATGCAGAACAAGCTCTTATGTATCGAATCAGGTGAGAAACATATATACGCCACATGCAGGAAATAATGGAGTGTTACTATATCGATATGGGAAGCTGACGATGAAGAAGCTTAAATTACCCCGTTTGTCATAAAGTTATGGTAATTTGCCGTTAAAATCTATGTTTGATGAAATATTTAATTACAAAGTAAATGTGGAAGACTGAGTTTTTTTAATTTCCAGTTCACTGGGACATATCAAATCGACATTCATTATCAAAAGGTAAAAAGTCATCGATCTATCTAAATACAGAGTTTCTAAAATCTCAGAAATATTCAAAACATCAATGCTTTTACTATATCGATTAAATATATATTAATTAAAACTACAAGTATTTTCAAATGATGTCAGTGTTTACTAGTACTCTAATACATGTAAATCCAATGATAACGATTGTTTAAAATTCAAATATTGCCTGTTATAGCATTTTTGATAGCTTATATATTAAAGATTCACTTAGTGCATAATTATCATATCACACATTTAGATAAGTGCTTTGTGTTATCAAAGCCCACACTAGTCTCTTATTTGATAAAATGTGCATGTACACACTTTTTTTGTGTACATTAATGATTATACATTAAACAAGGCATATCGATATTCATTGTAGATAGTGGTATCTTAAATTCACATAAAACTTAGCATATTCTGAATTTCAGCATTTTTAAAATACCTTTATTTAAACGTCTGTAGATGAAAACAGCAAACACCGCGGCAATGGTAATAACTAACAGCACGGGCACAACCACGGCAGCCACGGGCAAGGAACCACTTGTTGGTGGAGGATCTGGAGTGTCAGTTATATTGCTCACAGCTGTCGAAGTGGACCGTAGTCTACATGCATAACATAAAGAATAAATTCCCAAAAAAATCGTTTCATTTGTGTACGTTCTATATGCACAATGGTAGGACATCTTAAAACTCTGTGGAAAATAACACGCCAAACTCCTTGTGAGGGCCTTAATACAACTACCGGTGGATTTCATGCAACAGCAACTTTTTTGCCGATGCCTCAA
The DNA here is from genome assembly GCA_903981925.1 of Ostrea lurida. Classification (NCBI taxonomy): domain Eukaryota; kingdom Metazoa; phylum Mollusca; class Bivalvia; order Ostreida; family Ostreidae; genus Ostrea; species Ostrea lurida. The sequence continues at coordinate 16,577 of CAJDSM010066529.1, read as the reverse complement.
CCAAACATTTCAACATTCTGAATTAATATAACCGGTAAATAAGAAAATAAATTGCTCATGTTGAAACAGCAACGACGAAGAGCCACCCATGTAGGTGATTGTAAGAAAGATAAAGACGTAAATGCAAATATTTTGCATCTCAAAACATACGCTTTTGTACATAATTATGTTTTAACTATTGGGAAACAGCACCGGGGAGTGTAAATCCTGCACAACACATGTTAATATGTAAGAAGAAACAGCACACCAGTATTGTCGAGTAACGAATATGGGCTAGTCAAAACAAGTGTCAACGTCATAGAGACGGACAGAGGATCGGAAACAGTGAACATAGACCAACGAGTGTGTTATAAGGAATGAATGACGTTTTTCAGTGAACATGACTAGATAGCACAAATACTAATTTCATAACCAATTCAGGGGAAATTATCGATATTTATGTTCTGAAAGTACTTCAAGCCAAATATTACACCCTGAAGTAAAAAAAAAAAAAAAAAAAGGAAAAAAAAAAAGAACTGCAATACTTTTGAAGGACTTTGTCCGCCCAGTTTCCATTGACAGCGAATGTTTAATGTCGTTGTTGATCAGAGCAAATGATGGAGTTCGAATCATCCGAGGATCCGAGGATCAGGACCAATTTAAAACTGTGAAGTCACAGATTATGTTCCTTTCTCGTGCCTGACTTTGAATCTTATAGTCTAAGTGGTGCCAGTGATCACATTATTATGTATACTTCATTAGAACAAGTACTGTATCATTTCTGGAATCTAGAAAACATTGGAATCATGTACACACCAGACGATAACGACACAAGTAATAATGTCAAGATGTACCAAGACCAGTACACTGAAATTCGAGACGACAAGTAGAACGCCAAATTACCACAGAAATACGACCACTCTGAGCTACATGTACCTCAAAATTACGAAACACATTGAAAATAACTCATAGCACGATCAACAGACTACTTCGTAAACCGAAACAGCTGAAGAAATAAAATGAAATAGAAAATCAGAAACGAAAAGAATTCATAGCAAAAGGAACAAAGGATACACAATCATCATCTGTAGAGCATTCCATTCCACTAGAAGGATTCCAGCTCTACATCTATCAAAACAATGTTAACTATAGTTGTCGTGAGTCATGTGACATACCGAGTTCTAACGAATGCCTGGATTCGATATCACTCATCTTGAGTGACAAATTCTGACAAAATTTCGATTACACGAATTTTTTGTGACCACGACATTGAAAAGCACATTTAACGATGTCTTAGATAAAATGATCAAGAAACTACGGGCTCATGGCGGGTGTGAACGGTCAACAGAGGATGCTTACCCCTCCATGGCACCTGATCCTGCCTTCGCTTTTGTCTGAGGTCCGTGTTGCCCTACACTCGATTTTGTATATGTTTGTTGGGACTATGATTACGTTTAACACATTTATTTACTTCGCCATGTTTATATACACCGATATTCCTTTGCATGAAGGATCGAAAAAATCTCAACAGTTCCTTGGTGACTTGCCGTTTTAAATCAGTGCTAGCCTATATGGGACTACTTGCTCTCCATTCGTTTCGAGCGTAAATATTTGGAAACACAAGATTAACAAGTTCAGATATTTCAAAGAAAGAAAGATATGTTTGCGGATAATGTAAACTCCAGTCTTGCAAGTAAAGTAAATGCTATAATTTTATGTTAGAAATTAAATCGAAGAATGAGCTACTCCCCACAGAAGCCACGAATCATGGACTACACGACTCAGACGAAGTCATAAAATTTACAAGGATTATACTGGGTCCCAAAGAACAACGAACTTTCGTTTGTGAAATGAGAAATTAAATACCAACACTTGATATCGTAGCAAAGATATACTCATTACAAATGGGCCCAGTCAGTCACAGTAAGAAACAATCACTTTGAAAACACACGTATAAATGGGACACCCCACATGAAATCAGAGTTAGCTGTACAAGAACTGTCACGAAAAAATAAAAATTGATTATTGAGCAAAATCACGTGTGTCCTTAAAACACCATGACATTTATTCCTAGACAAAGTTCTTTGAAACAATGTTAAATAAGCAAGAAGATGTATATTCTGCTTATGCCAGGTAGAATCATTTTAGTACAATGATAAAATAATGAACTTACTGTTGGTTTGAATAGCATTCCTTATCTACAAATAAATGCATATACGTCATTTAAATACATTTTGTATATCAACATTACTTATATTATACATTAAAATGTTTTACAGATATTTGATAAATCACAATCATACCTAAACATTACAGTTTAGAATGCTCACATGTAATTCATCTGAAAGAGATTTGAATACCGAATATTTGATTACCATGTGTGATCATTGCAGTCGTGCCTATGTTAAAGCTTTTACCGCAGACAAACTGCATGCAGACAAACCAAAAACAAAATGTCCCCAAATCAAAGATCTCGGGGGCACAAAAATTAAAGAACTCATGATATATACATTTTATATTACCCAAACAACGTAATCTTAATCAAATTGGGGAAGGACGAGCGCATCTTCGTCATTACATAGGCTCAATTCTACTGACTTACAATTCAGTATTAATTTTTTTTAAAGTGAGGGAATCAGCCAATATGCCTTACTCTTTTTGTGAAAAATAGCTACAAATAACGGAGAATGAACGGGAGTAACACCTCTGGTTCTATAAGCCAGTCGTATTGAAAGCTGTTTTCAAATGACGACGATTTCAACATTACACCTTGTTTCCGGTACTTCTTACATTATATGCTGATAAAACTATAAAATGGACTTGAAATACATGACCTTTGATGAGAAATAAAACCCGAAGCTGATAATCCACGGCGTGAACATATTCTTCTCGATCAAATTTGAATCAAGGTAAATGACCTAGATCAGGCGTAGGATTTGCAAAGCCGCCCTATGTAATATTTCTTAATTTTTCTCCACTGAACTTTAATTTGTGCTTATTAAGGACAAGTTTACGAGTATTTTATTTCTAAACAAGTCAACTGTACCATCCACTTCTGGTCTGAACAAAAGAAAATTATATGATACCAAACGTTTCTTCTGCTACATGTATTTTGGAATTCGATTTACAGTATATCATGTAATCATGTTTCATATAGGCAGTACATACGTAAATGTAATACGCAAGCTCGGATTCTGTAATATAATATATAGGTTTTATACAAATGAACGAATTTGAAATGGATTTGACAATGAGGTAGCTATATGCACTATGAAAATGTTCTTTGATTAAAATTCAGCCGCCAGTGACCCCTCTCGACGCTGCTTGCTTTCGTACGGTTTTTCAAATACATGTAGCGTTCATCCAAGGTACTTCTGTACCATATGTACTGATAAATCATTACAAATCGAACATTGGAACAGTACAAATCAGCTACACAACATTTATCTTCGAAGCGATTACAGAGAGAAATGTCGCATTAAAATGAAGTCGAGAAAACTGATAATGAAGGGGCGTTTGTAACGTCAAATAGCCCAGCAATATGGTGTACGTGAAATTACCACACCATCTGGTTTCGTTCGGTGACTCATAGCCACAGGCAGTTTGTTTGACACGTTGCGCATTATGTCGCGACATCAAGATACATATGTAGAGGCATACATCTCTCGTACCTCGGTAACCGATTTCAGACGGCTCTTAAGACGGCATGCCAACTTGTCGGCACTCATGGTCGTCCAGTACGTCCATGTCATTTAAGGCCACGGCATCCCTATATTGATCCACCATTTACAGAGAGGCGCCACCAATGTCGAACACGGTGGCTGCTTGCACATGCACCCATTCGATTTCTTTTGGCAATATGGCGCCCCATGTACTTCACTGACGTGTCTCGCTTCACAGGTCAGGTCGACGACAACGTGTCTATCGACAACGTTGTGGACGATATTCTGACGCTTGTATAACGGAAAGGGGGTTGTTACTCTTCTGGTATATCCAGGGGTTCGTTTTTGCCCAACTCTTACATCTGTAATTTGTATTGCGTACATACAAGATTTATGAGATTGATCACTGTTTGTTATCTTCACTTTATCATTCGTGGTATGGTTTGTTATTGTATGAGCATATCAAAACACCTCTTGTAGTTATCCATGACAATTTTACAGCAGAAACATATCGCGATCAGGTCTTGATATCACATATCATTCCTCTTATCCATCAACTCCTTCAAAAGACATTTGCACCTTGATGGGATCAATGTTAAGAGAGTAAGATCAGTGACTGAAGCCCGGGGTGGGCACACATGCTACTTATTTGGTTCAGGAAACGGTATGGGGTATCCTTGTTTTAAGGCTATTGATTCAAACGCCGTCTTTGATAGGATAACAAAAATCACCAAAATGTATTCAGTAATGATGCGATAATCGATTTTACCTCTAGTGCACATGTATATTTCAAATCATGTTGAAGTCATTGATGTCTTTGAAATGACTTACGTTTGTACACATTAAAGGATTTGTATGGTTTGTCGATATCTGGACACGCATGTTGACATTTTTCTGTGTCAATCTGGGACGCCTCTGATATATACACTGGACAATGGCCTACAAATAAATATATCTGAAATACAAGAAATGTGATGTTTGTGTGTATATATATATAAATCATATACGGTACCAATGTATGCTGTTTGATGATTTCCGCCCTCCTAATGTCACCGGCTCTAAAAATGGGATTGAAAACTTTAGCATATGCATCACTCTTACAGTAAAGATTCTTTATGGTGTTCAGGCCCACGTGACAGGGGACCTCCATTTTGTGATATCATTTGAAAACAAATTGTTAGTTATTTCCATAGGCGCCTGGGTCAAGGATATTGCGGCACCGTTACTTATATTAAAACAATGAGGAAATTCGAACCCAATAAATATTTTTTTCTCCAACATATGCTTATCTTTTTTACATTTCATGTCCGGAAAGTAAATCTACATGTGTCATTACCATATTATACAAATAATCCACGTTTAAAAAAAAAACATCTTTATTCCCTCTGATATAAAATATATAAACCGTATATTATTGTATTCAAGGAGGGATACATGTAGAATGTTTTTTAAAACGTGGATTACATTGTAATCTATGGTAAATAACCCCCACATGCTAGATTAAAGGCTTTCCTGAAAAACATGAAAACAGATGTAAAAAAGAGATGACATATGGAGAAAAAATATTTTATTCTTGGTTCGAAATTTCCTCCATTTTTAAATTATAAACGTGCCAATTATTTTCCTGACCCCAGGCGGCCAGGCTGCTGACCGCGGTTCAGCGAGGATTGCTTATTCTTCCATTGGCACCTGACCCTACCTTCGCTTTTGTTGGAAAAGAAAAGAACCACCAGCGTATAGCTGAATTATAAAGTACAATTCTGTAATTAATTTCATTAAAAAACAACGTATGCAAAGCAAAAGATAACGAACATGCGAATTCCAATCTTCTAAAATCCCTAAATAAGAACCAACCAAAAAACAAGGGGCTTTGGCGAAAACTTTGGACCCCGTGCGACAACACCCCAGAGGTGGGATTCAGGTGCCTAGGAAGGAGTAGCGATTCCTTCGCCTGTTGACCCTGACATCCCCGTGAGGGCCCATTGTCCTGCATCAGGTTAAAAACGGGGAACATTCCGTTAGTCAGATCAATGTGTAAATGAAAAAACAAGATCTGAAAAATGGCTATTGAAAACAACATTCAGGACACATTTTTTGACTTCCAAAGAATAGGGTTCATTATTAATAAAACTAAAATTGTTTCAAACCGACAATAGAATTTTTCGAAAATGCTGCCTTTTAAACCCGGGCTGTTTGAAACCCTGCAACAACTTGTCTGTAAGTAGCCTGCCTCGATTCAAAAAGGTTTTTTTGTTTTTTGTTTTATTCTATTTTTGTTTTTTTTTTTGTTTTTTTGTTTTTTTCTTGTTTGTTTGTTAGGTTGTTGTTGGGGTTTTGTTATTTTTTTTCAATACAGTACCCGGCTATCGGTACATTAAGTACTTTGATTTTCTTTTTGGTTTGTTTTCTCATTGTTTGTTTCCAGTCCTTCATCGGGAATGGGGACGTCTCCGTGTGAGTGAAATTTTCTAAAGTGAGACTTTAAATAACGTACAATCAATCAATTAAAGACCAAGATGATACGTTATGCTTACGTTATTTGGCATTGCTACTTGAAAATACCGGAACATCTCTGCAGGGTATATTTAAAAAAGGGGGTATGGTCACTAAACAGTCCTCAACAGTTAATAATAAAATCAACTCTAGTGATGCATCGATTATCCACTCTAGCATTTTACTCCGCTGTTCATCCTGAGTACTGGAGAAGTCGGACTATAACAAAGTCGACCTATTACGGACTCTGCCTATCCACCTTTTAAGATTCTAATCATACAAATAACAGTATAAGATATATCTATATATCATATCAATTACTTGAAAATTTATTTGAAGTTGTCAAAGTCGCTAATTAGTCCCTAATTAAGTGCTCAAATATGTTATGCTATTTGATTATAATTATCGGGTAATCTTCATCCTGAGTTTGTCCAGGGTTTATTTAAAGTCATCATTTGGCAAATTCCATACGGTCGCTATACATGACCGCTTGTTTGCGCATCATACAAAATTATCACTATCATATGTTGGCTGATTGTTTCATACCCTTTGTTAGACTAGGTTCATTTTCGGTACTATATTTGACACGGGTACCCGGTTTACTTGTGTTCGAACACGGGCTCACCGGCGGGTGTGACGGGTCAGCAGAGGATGCTTACTCCTCCATGCAACCTGATCCTTGCCCTTCGCTTTTTTGTCGGATGGTCCGTCGTTGCCTACACTCGATTTCGTATCATCTTTTTATGTGAAGTAACGATGAACAGTAATGATCATATGTAAACAACGTTGATGGTGTTTTTTTTTTTTTTTTTTTTTTTTTTTTTTTTTTTTTTTTTTTTTTTTTTTTAGAAATTTTAAGGGGTTACCTTCTTTCCCAGAACAAGATTGGTAGGATTTCTCGGTGTTGGAATTTTTCCTGGACGGTGCTGGAACTAATGATTTAAGTCACGGGGCATATTTTCAGGGGCATTGGGCTTTTCCTCTAAGGCCTAAACATTGGAATGCTCAAGAAATTTTAAAAATGTCACTTTTCTAGAGTTAGTCTCCATTGAGGTGCAACAAAGGTAGGGGCGGGGGGCAAGGTTGTGCTATTAAAAGAAGGTCCCGTTTTATGTTAGTCTTTCTCTGGTCAATATTGTTAATAAGCCGAGCTCTGAATCAAAGCAGGTTATGGAATAAATTATGCCTGTTGTGTTAAGGCTATATCAATGTCAATTTAAAGGACATATCCCATGTTTTCAAAGTATGTCAACTTTTACGCATTTTGTCTTCCTTAGTCGTATAATAATTAATTCTGACAGTTAGTTTGCCGAAATATTTCGATAATTAGCCACAATACGGCTTGAAATCTAAGCCCCGATTTCAAAAAGTATTTATAATTAGCTAAGTAGTCACGTGGTACCGTGACGCTCAAGATACTACGCTTTTGATAAATAAATAGTGCTATAGATAAAAATGGCGCAAGTAACAAAGTAATCAAAGCAACGTATTATTACAAATCGATGTAGTAGCCAACAACCACGGACCTATCACACGAAAGCGAGGCAGATCAGGTCCATGGAGGATAAGCATCCTCTCTGACGCCGGTCACACGCCGATGACCTGTGATCAAACCAAAGTAAAACGGGGTTACCGCTTGTCAAAATCTCGTATGAAATTGACAGTTTTAAAAAGGTCACGAAACAAGACAGTCAAACATTATGATTTTAAGTGATAGTTTGTAATCGCAAAACAAGGTCATTCAATAGATGTTCTGTAAAAAGCTCAACCTTATTCTCTAATACATCTTATTGAAATGATAATATAACAGTTTCAATATCTTGAAAACAGTGGCAGTGTTTCAGGAGTTAGGTACCACCGGCAAACAGAATAGTAACGCCCATTCCACAGCAGTTAGTCAACTTGATTTACAGAATCAAATAAGTGGGTTATTGGATGCATCACTTGCAGGGAATACACATAATTATGTCCTATATAACAGGCCTTAGTTCATTTATAAATAAAATACGAACAAATTTTGGTTAGGTGCCCTCTGCTTTGGCCACCACATTTAAACCATGTAGTGCACTTTGTGGCTTACTTGTCAATTAAATGATATTCGTACTTTACTGCTAAGTCACATGTTGCATATAATAACTTTCAGTGTACAATGCAAAATTGTGATGATTGTGTCAAAGTATTTCATTCTTTTAAAACTACTTGAAGGAATGAGAGGGCTAAAGAAGCCCTGTGATTCACAACTTCCTATTACGGGCCATTACTTTGTACAATTTCAGTTGTTTATCAGGGTTGTACTTTAATACTAGTACTATGTCTTATGAAACCAAATTATTCAGGGCTACATATTCATTGGGTGTTTTGCGAGTAGGTGAGCTAACTTTAACCACTGGAAATGATGTACAGTCTATTTTGCAGTTTTCAGATGTTGGGCTTCAATCAGATCAGTCCAGGTTTTATCTAAGAATACGGCGATCAAAGGCAGACCAGCAGGGCAGGGGTGTAACTATTGAAATACAAAAGATGGACAGAATTATATGTTCATTGAAATGTCTAAAGTATTATGTATTATCTGGAAGTTCGACCTGCATCTCAGAGCCCCTTCTTCATTCATTATGGTGGTAAGCCTTTGACCAGATACCATTTTTCATCTGTTTTGGAAAAGGTGCTCGATGTCATTTAGGATTGGGGCAGCTACTGCTGCATATGAAGCTGGATGTTCCCCAAAAACCATTATGGAAGTTTGGCGCTGGAAATCAAAATTATACAAGTCGTATATTCGAAGGCCTTCGTCGAGCTAAACTTGCAAGATCCATCTCATGTCTGCAATGTTCCTGGGACAATTTGCATTGTATTCAGTTTCAGGTACCACTTTGGTAAGTCGTATTATGCATGCATTAGGTAATGGCATTTAGTTGTATAGATAATGTTTTTGCTGGTTGCTATCATGCCCCAAGTATTACAGAAACCTGTAATGTTCGGTATGGTGTGTTGGTTTTTCTATCATCAAGCTTGTTTTCACAATTACTTAGTCTATGCCAAGTGGTATCACTGTGGGTTTGGAGAGATTTGGCATGCGGATTTGGTGGCAGGGATGCTCTGGTTTGAAATTTGTAAATTTAAAAGTGAAACTCCTATTTGAAACAATTTGAACCAGTCCCAAAGTAGTTGGCAATTCAATGCAAGTGTAATGATATTGGAGTAATAAACACCCTAGTGCACAAATTAATTTCAATAGTCGTAACCATTTGCAGTTACTTTAACGACACTTTTCAGTCGCTTTTAGTTTGATCTCCGCAGATAATTTCTAGAGCAAATTCAGGTATTCTGGAATAATGAAGCAATGAAGAGATAGCGGATGAAAGTAAATAATGTGGCTGTAAAGTCTCTACTGCAATTATTGCTGCCAAATGGTGTTTATTTCAATGAATTGAGAAGTGATGTATTCATTAATAATTCATAAGGAGAACTTGAGTATTTTGTTGTAAAAACAGGATAATTCCATTCTGATGAGTTTATGTATTGTTTGCGAGATTGATCGTGGGTCAGTTGATTGGTGGCTCCCCATAGGTGGGATAACTGCGAACTTCAATGACCTGTTCGCAGCCTTTAAGTGTGAATTTGAATCTGTTCTTTGCCACTGATCTATGACTGAGAACTGAAACTGTGACTGTTGTGGAATTGATTGTAAAATATTGGGTTAATTCTGAATACTTCAATTAAGTAACCATCCGTGGTTACCCGGGGTGGTCATTTTTGATTAATTGATGTGATTTATTTGATTGATTATTAATTGTGTGGGTTTGCCCACATATGTTACGATAGGCATCCCAAATATGTTGATGGTATGCCACGGCCAATACTCGCCAAAATATAAGATTTAAACCGGCATTGCTGGTTTATTTTCCCTGAATAAATAATTTATCGATTATAGAGACAGCAATATAACATGGATGCTGATGAAATAAAAAGAAACCGAAGCATTTGTGTTAGACAATATACCTTCAATGTGTTCATAACAACTGAAATATACATGGTCTGAAAAATATCAAATAAAAACTGTGAGAAGAGGTGGTACACAAAGTAGGTACCATGCTGAAAAATGATGAAGTTCAACTACATGTAAATTTTTCAAAAAATGTCCGATCACCTCCAAAAAAGACATGCACATCCTCAACGCTTTCTTAACAGCTGTAAATGGTTTGTGGGATGCCAAATAAATGCTGTAAGAGGATGTAAAGGCAAAGATAACGAACAGTGACTAAATCTCGTAAGTCCTAAATAGACATACATAAAAACAAGAGTTGTGGCAATCAAACAGGACCCCTGGACACACAGAGCGTGGGGATCAGGTGCCTAGGAGGAGTACAGCATCCCTGTTGACCGTCACACCGCCGTTAGCCCATAGTGATGTAAAATGAAGTATGTCTATTCAAGACGTATTCAAAAGAACAAAGTATCAACTACATGTAACATTTTTTGAAAATGTTGGATCATTCTCAAAAAGACACATGCACATCTTCATGTGTTCCATAGGTCATTCGTAAAGTTGAGGACTAAAGTTAAGATGTTAAAGGAGTTGATTTCACAAGTAAGTTTCATATATTTATGACATCCCCAAGTTCTCTTTTGAAGAAAATGTCTATAACAACAATATCGCATGATTCTAGCTTGTGCTAGCAGTAATGCGCATATGTTATCATCCGGAACTGTCTCATTGTCGCCTTGTTGTTATATGAAAGAGGTGGGGGGGTGTTGCCCATTTTATTATTCAGGAAAAGTGTCAGCCGCATGGTTCGATATTGTTTTACTTAGTCTTTTCTTGACGGGAATACGTCACGAATCATTTCTAGAAAATTCTGGAAGCCATTGGCAGGATACAATTGGCGTGCCAGGGAAAACTCTGTAATGTTTTGTGTCCCACTTCAAATCCACCTCCGCCACCCCTTTTACTGGACAACGTTCTGCTGCTGTTTTTGTTCTATTTCAGGTTGTCTCGTCCAGGCCGTATCCGTCCGCGGTACATCTCTGGTGTTTTTGCGTTCGCCGCACCCAACTTCAAATGGATGGAGTGCACCCACTAGTCTGCAGCTCAATGCATGAACTTGAAAACTTGCATATGTGATTGTTGATTGAAGTGTTTATGATGGACATTGATTTGGTCTTGACAATTGATTGATTGATTGTCTTAATTATTGATTGATTTTATGGAATTATGACTGATTGATGAATTGAAATTGGTACGTTTGTCACGTGCGTTTACTAAAAGAAAAAAACAAAGAAGTGAAAAAAGGCCAATCGCCCACTTGGGGCCATCTCACCAAACAAGGTCACAGTTTATTGATGATGTTGAAAGGGGCGGGCTCTGGGTAACCCATTATCATCACCGCGGCAAGATCGCCAATACAAATTAAATATCGTCATTCAGTATGTGTTTATGTATTTATTGAAACAGGAATCGGTGATAAATGTACAACTAGTTTGAAGGACTGTTACGGTTTAACACGTGAGAGGAGTATCACATAGAAGCATTACCGATATCTAAGACAAGCTTAAATAATATTCAGTTTCATAATGTAATTTTTGAATAGTGGTCGGATCACCTTTAAAATGACACGTCACATGTCAGTTTTTTATAACAACTCTACAAAGGTTGAGGAAATGCATATAATAAGTCAATTTAAAGCTCTGAGAGGATTTATTACATAATAATACTGGAACGATAAAGATCGCCCCTGCTCAAATGCCATGAGGTCTGAGCGCAGGCCTATTGCAAATCCCTTAAACCGGCATGGAAGTTCCGTATGAGTGAAATGTCCCAGCGGGAGTAAAACTATCTATTCAAAAGTTCAACGCCCCAGTAAACCTTTCGAATGCAACTGTTTGTCCTATGTTAGAACCAGATCCAAACAACTGTAACTTTTAAAATTACGTCACAGCTAAACTCGTCCAATAGCTCCACACGAGTAAGCGCCCATTGGTCGAGCAACTTGAATCTCATTGGGCAGTGGGAGGAGTCAACAAACAAAACAACCTTTGACGCTGTCATCGCAAGTGGGGGAAGTGGAATAGCGGGGCTAAGATCTTAGATAATCCCGAGCATGCCATGTATAGATTTAAAAAGTATAGTCTGTACAATTGACCAGAAAACATCATCACGGTCATTATTAATTGTAAATGACTTAATCAACTCTAAAAATAGATTATCAATATGTATGACACTGATTTACTAGCCAGGAAGTTATTTTACTTGGTCACCCCTCCCCGCTTTCTCATCTACGATTAGGCCAGCCTTAAACATGTGTCTGTACGTAATTAAAGATGGTGGTGTGTATTGTACAAAAAATTAAAACATCTCTAAGTAATACCTATGTCAAGCATTAGGAAAAAATTCTACTTTTAGCGGATCTTGCGTACATATACAGACAAATCAAATCGGACGTTCATCTGGATACGCACAACAACATGCAAGCACACCAAAGCGTATTTATATCGTTCTGATTTACTAGTAGTTATTAGCTTCAAAACGATTCTAATTAATACGCATTCTCTTATAACTTGAGATTTTAATCAGTTCTTACTATCAAATCCTGTTGCCGAAAGGAGCGAAATGCATGGTGTCAGTATTCCGGAAAAGTCTAAGACTGGACAACCGAGTGACACGGAGGCGGAAAAAGGCGATAACTACAAACTGTTCGCGGATGTTGAACTGACCCAAATCATTGGTGAATGAACGAAAACCCAAAATGAAGTGGCCTATCAAACGCGCATACGTAGTGAGCAATACGCGAGGTACAGTGATCTGTATTACACTACGTAGTAGGATTGGCTAGAACGTGAGAGCAAAATTTGGTAGGTAATCAGCAGTGAGGACGACTAAGTGTTTGGGCTAAAAGCTAGAATAAAATACGGAGCTGATGAGGCAAGGAGAGATTCGGAGGGAAGCTGTGCTAAGACGAAACACGCCTACTGAAAAGAAATCATGATAGGCAGCAGGTACCCAAGCGCTAGAAGCGACTAGATTGATGGTGGTCGAACAGGAGCACGTATCAGGTCGAGTACCGATGTAGCGATAGCGGAATGTCCATAGAGAGGTCAAATCTTTCGCTGGAAGGATGTAATGCAAACTAGAGCCATAGTAACACTGCGGCTTGACCCCAGGCAAGCACGTTGTGCCCATTAAAAAACACTTGCCCGTATACTCTAAGAACTCTGGGAGGCAAGTTCAAAGTTACTGTTTCTAAAAGACGCGGACGGTAGATCGATCAGGCAGACGGAGGCAGCAGCTAACGAGCCGCGGCGCTCTTCATGAGGGTAAAAAGCGTATAGCTCAGATCAAAATATAGCGTGAGTCGCAAGTCAGGGGTAGCTAACAATAGATCTCGCAATTGCGGGTCTCATAGTCCTGAGCCTTGACTACTAGAGTGCATCGACTCTCAGAGGTAAACTTGTGTATGATCTGGATTATCAACCGGCGGTAGAAGACAGGGAGCTGACATAACGACTCAGGGAGATAAAACCTAAACACATCTGTGCTCGGCAGTCAAAATAGCGTATGTGGCTAGCGAGGAGGCGTTGTGGCCGCCTTCACAAAAGTCAGAAACCGTCTTCGGAGAAACATAATCGCGATAGATCGCCGAATCAATGTGGGGCAGGAAATGAGGTCAAAACGAGATGGCAGCGCAACTGAGATAGGAACCAAAGCCATAAAGCTAGTGTTGGTAACGTATTGAAAACTTATAATTCCTTTCAACGTGTAGGGGTGGCGCGATGAAGATGGCCCTGTAGAAAGAAGACATCGTGTGAATGTCTTACAGCACTGTGACTCGACCGATGTCGGATATGCCCCGAGTGGTTGTTCATCGCATGCGGAAATCGGGGCGACTGACAGTACGACGATAAGGTAGATCCGCGTGATTGATAAAAAGGATGATGCGAGAAGATAAACTGGGTGGCAAACTCAGGGAGTGCTAGCCCATTAGAAGCGATGGCCGCAAAAAAAGAAGCAGAGAGTCGTCTGGCGATGAGAGTTATTACTGCATCGGATTTAAGGCAACCAACACTTCTCATCGCATTCGCATTGAAAGCGTCTCAGTGAATACTGAATAACCATGACAGGAAAAACGGAGTGCGTTCGCTCTTGGACATGTCTAGCTCGCTCCAGTTGTTAGATAAAACGAACTATCGCGCAACAGTAGAGTCACAGTAGTTCCCTACAAGCCATGCGGACCCTCCCACGAGAGACGGGCGTCACGCAGCGACATTACTTCCGCTGTGACGGTTGAAACCTACGGTGAAACTGACATGGGATCGGGGTGGCAGCCGCAAGGACGGACGGCATTCGCAGAACGACACAAAGGCATTAGAAGAATGGAAGCCGGTGCGCTAGAGAAAAATCAAATAAGGAAGTCGAGCCTGTGCACATGTATTTCAACTGCTATATGTAATAGAGAATTGACGGTCAAACTGCCGAGCGAGATGGAGAAAGGAATACTACCGATCGACAAAAGGACAAAGACAGATATAACTGGACCGAGCGCGTATCGTAAAGATGCTCCTTGAACCTGTCGGGAACCGGCGAGGGACCCAGCCGGAACCCATTAAGCAGGGAGGACATAGTACAATAAGGTAGATCTCGGAAACTCGGCGCACTTCTAAAAAGGAGAGCGAAATCATAGGAAGCAGCGTATTTGGCCATATATGTCGCGGGAGGAGAGCCGTGAAAAACCGACGAGTAAGACGTAAGGAGAAGGGGCCTAGATTGCTACGGCTGTATGGAAAAGACCAAGAACGCTCCGAAGCGCAGCAACGATCGGCGAATGTCCTGCCGCTTACTAAGATGTAGAGCACATGAGGGAGAGGATCGCTGAGATCGTACCGGCCGACTGTGAGTCCTCCGTTGGCATGGATGCGTTAAATAATGGATACGCAGTCAACAGGGTAACATGCAAACTAGCGCATGGGACCACAGAATAGGCGAACCGCCAGGAAACGTGAGACAATGAAAGCACACCACTACCATTGCACATGACGGACCAGAAGAAGAGCCTATGCGATAGAGTGGCCGCTACATGAGGGACGAGTGGAGCCTAGACCTTGCAAACAGCACGATCTGTCATGCCACAGCACAATGGCTGACGGCAGTCACTGAATAAAGAGCTACGCTAACCGGGGGAAATAACACGCCAGTCTTGGCGGAGCTTGGTGCGCCCTAATAGCATGCCGAAAGACCTCGCCAGCATGACACGTAGCGATAGGCAGAGTATGAGACCCGAAGCGCACGAAGACAACGGGCAGTATATAGCGCGTAAAACAGGTGCGACGACCGAACGAGCTGTCAATTACAGAGAAGCCTCTGATGAAAGAGGCATAACCACTACAAGGAAAAAGAAGATTAGGCAAAAGTTACCACAAACAACTTTTTTTTATCACGCGAACCTAGCACATAGAGAACTCGTTACGATGTGTTCCGTAACCGCGCGCCTACGGGTGCTTGATGTGTCGCGTGATATTTACACAGTCTGATTTCACAGCTTAGAATAGAAACATCAGTGCGTAGAAACATTGCGATTCTAAGACCGACTTCACAGATCGCAGATGGACAAGAGGTGATACCACGTAATCATAGGGCGCACAACGGGGACTCTGCTACGCCGAAGCTCGAAATTTTAAATTTTTTTTAGCAAATGTGGCACGAACCTAAACCCTGACCGCCTCCTTTAGAGGATAAAATGCAGCACACTGCAGTTAACAGTGAAACACGCAAGAAGCGTTTTCGCGATATATAGGGAGGTACAGATTAACTTTTGAAGGAGCCAACAATAGAAAGGAGTGTGGATTGTCTAAACGGTGGGTATTCACAGCATGAAATCGCTGGTCTGAATAGGGGCATTCAGAAGAGACCCTACCAAGCCACAAATGAATATTCGCATGGCGCGGAGATTGTTTGATGAAGACCTATAATGACCTACGTGCGCTCCTTACCTGATGGCACGGGAACGGTCACCCAAAGGAGTGAAGACAATAGCCCCCGATTTGATGGGGGGTGTCTGAAAAGATTTCGATAAGCATAGGAGTCCCATCGGGGTAAAACCGCGAAGGCGTCGAGGGAATACACCGGGAGGAATCCTCGCGCGGAATTAACAAACGTTGGCGCTAGGCTGGTGCCCCTGCAAAGACTAAGAGAGTGCACAGAAACAAACAAGGACCTTAGAAAATCTCAGATTAGATTCTCGAAAGATATGCATAAACCTAATCGTCGACGCCGCCGCGTCAAACA
>CAJDSM010066489.1:0-10829 GCA_903981925.1 Ostrea lurida | reverse complement strand
ACTACGTATTTGCTTGCAATACCTTCAGAATGGCTTTGTTCGCTCTGAAACTTAAGGAAAATTCTCGCCACATGTATATCCTCAATACCCCTCCATGACGGGGTGGAAAGGGGGGGTCCCTTTCTCCCTATTCTCCGCCCCTCTCTCCTTTCTCCCGCCCCTTCTCTCCTTTTCTCCCGCCCCCTCTCTCCTTTTCTCCCGCCACCTCCTCTCCTTTCTTCCCGCCCCCTCTCTCCTTTCTCCCGCCCCTTGTCTTCCATCTCCAGCTTAAAACAACCTTCTCAAATCTGTTATCATATTACTCACTTTTTAATCCATATCCGAATGTGCTAATTTGATATATGACCATAAAATGCTTGTTCAATGTATGGTTAGATGTAATTATTCCTTTTTTGTGCAAACTGATGCAAGTGAGTTTTTTTTTAGAACAATTAAGAGACTATACAAACGATCTGCTTTTGTCCAAATTTACAAGACATATAATCAAGGGCCTCCATACCTTCCTGATATTGCCAAAATAAACCATATACCGTACACTTAAAATCTCGCTGTTCGTGAATATACTTGGATACGGTATAATAGAGGTTGGGATTTTAACACAGTGAATAAAGACCCTAACAATATATGTATCTCTACAGGTCATCCGGTGCACTCATTTGCAATATGTAAACACTCTCATCACGAGTGAAACCCACCCTAGATAATTTGGAATACGTGATCTCTCTTAATTACGCTTTACAATCCGACTCACAGGCAACAGATGGACTATATGTGTACTGAGTTGAAATGAGTAGGCCAGGGGGGTAGCCATGACGTTTACGAATCTCCGCCGTCCAGTCCTCATGCGTCTTTCTGGCTAAAATATACATAACTCTATAGAAGTGATTGGAGGCTATTACCAAGTATAGGGTAGCGCCTTATCCACCTATGAATGTCCGCCACTACACGAGACATTGCTCTACAAATCATCGCACTATTACTCCCTGACAAGGGCTTAGGCTTTTTAAAAGCCAACCACAAAAAATCCAAGAATGGAGCTCTTTCTCAGTGCAAGGCTTGCCCTTTTACACATTAAGAATTAATGCTAAACACTATTACAATTCTAACATTCTGACAATATCTTATCAACTTGATTTGTCGTGCCTTTAGCCAGTTACAGAACCGCTATTTATCCTTCGGGTTGTTCTCGAAGTGAGGAATAATCCATTCTGACATATGTGCGGACACCGTTAGACCTTTTCCCCAAAAACGAACACACCCACAATACAGCCCTGCCACGGCAGGATTCGATACTCACAACTCTCTCAGCTGTTCCTATGAGAGATACGACCACACAATACACCTATTTAGCGCCACCCGACGGCGAAGCGAAAGCGAGATACGATTAAATTTCGCTATCGTTCATCCTAATTATGTGGAGCCTGCTAATTTAAAGAGGAAATCCAAAAGGAGAATATAAATTTTGTTGCGGTTTCGCCAGAGGAAGGAGTAGGGTTGTCTAATAGTAATAATGACGCTGACATGGTCAAAGACTCACAAAAAGACATGTGAATTAATAAATTAAAAATATTATATACACAATAGGATTAATAGAACACTGAATGACTGGTGGGGCGATATAACTCTTTTAAAAAAAAACCCAAAAAAAAAAATCGCACCGAAAATAGAGGCTTGGAGGGTGGAGCTAGGGCTTTTTAAAATTCACTCTGAAAAATGTGTGGGTGGAGGCGAGGTCCTCTTGTCCTAAATAATCATGTGACAAAATGGATAATACAACAGCTGAGATGTGTGGCTGATGGTGGGGTAGTGGGGACTAATCTAAAATCACCGAAGAAACCATATACATCTCGCTGACAGGGTGGGATGACGGAGCAAGAAGGACCAATGCGCCCAAAGTAATACTCACCAATTATCAATATGATGACACATTGCTCAAAGAATATTCGTACATTCTTCTCTTCCGGTAGAATCTGTCCTCTCCCTATATGGAGACGTCACCAATTTGCAAGTGAAAAGCTGGCAAAAACTTACTTTGTAGTCTTGGCGCTTTAGATAGACTCTCCTTGAGCCGAGGAGGGAATTTATATACATTGTTTACACACCGACTTGCTGGTTGATGATTAGACCTTCGAAGTTTATTTATAGGTAATCATCCCTGAAAGGTGAGTGCAGCCACCATTATGTCGCTCAAGCACGTGGGAAAATGAAGAATGAGACCTATTGACTATATAAGTGAGCCCACTACACTAAAGCTTGCTACTCTTTTATACACAACGTCACCCAAGATAGGCGATTTTATAGATAATTTTGTGAAATAACTTGTTTCGATTCAATTTGATTACATTACTTTCATAGCTCAGTAGGTAAAGCATCTGGAATGGTTAATCCGCAGGTCCTGCGTTCGAATCTTCCAGGACTTTTGTTCATATTTTACTGCGAGAAAATTTTAGAAAATCATGTTTTTTATGATTACATTCTCATATTTTCGCCCATTTTTACACATGTGATAATAAAAACCAATCGAATATATATCATTCATATTCTCATAACTCTCAGAAATTCATCTCACTGCGTGCCTGTATTTGTATGAAACTGTTTCCCAGATGTAAGTTGGGCCACCTTGATAAAAACGGCCAAAAATCCTCACAGAGCAACATATTATGGAGTTTTGCGCGAAGTAAACTGTGTCAACTGGGTTCACATATTAACAAGACAAATGGGCGGAAGGCCTGATACAATGAATTTGAATAACAGATAAGAAAAATTGAGATAAATTATATTTCCCACTAACACCTCAATTCCATTTAATTGTGTAAGACCAGGAACCCCCCCGCGCCACACACATACAGCGTTTGAAGGTCTTGATAATTTCAATAATATGCTAGGTGCTCGCATGTAAAGAAAATACAGTTTTCGAACTCCAGGGTTAGGAGTTTAATATTATTTCTGAACGATTTAAAGGGACTCTTCCATATGTATTGACAATGACCATTTGTTCATCATTACGCTCCGTTTCAGTCCTACAATATCTCATAGATGACATTACTGAAACAAGGTATGTCCATGGACCTGATTAACCGCGCCCCCCCCTTCCTTCTTGTGACCAGGTACTTATTGTGATGTATACAGTTGTGTGACCGGTCAGAGGAGGATGCTAATTCCTCCAGGCACCTGATCCCAACCACTGGTGTTCCAGAGGTTCACGTGTTTGACGATGGAACACATATGCTTTTGACAATATATTTCAGTGGCGAGATTAAGTACGCAGGATGTCAAAAAAAGCGGGGGGGGTCCGTTGGAAAAAGGAGCCAATAAGTAAAGGTCTGGGAATGCGCCAAAGGGGGGTGGGGGCAGCGGCTCTGCGGATTTACTCTTAGAGGTTAAATTTGAGCTATATATCTATACAGTTTAATAGATTATGGTATGTCCCATCTACAAAAAGGGACGTCCGGCCCCTGCCCCCTCTAAATCCGCCACTGTATTTGGGATCTTACGAGACCAATATAGAATATACAATAGGAGGTGACTTCCCAGAGGCTCACGCACAGGACCTTAATATTTTTTAAAGTAGTATCCCTCTTTCAACGGACCCCCCCTTTCGCAAAATCCTGGACCCGTCTACAGTGAATTTGTAGGAGGCGGACGTAAATCTACCCAAATATGTGTCGCGCATTTGAAGTTCTGCGATCGTGGAGGCTGTGAGTGCCGTAAGTGTAATTCTCCAAGGTATACTCATCTTAGAAGTTTTAGTTTCTGCTATCAAAAATGGTGATATAATTTGTGACAAATCCAGTAGCAATGTGATACAACTTTGTACCGGGACACTAATATCTCCGCAACCATACTAACGTAACATCATTTCGGCCTAGGCTTTGCAAGTTAAGTCCCTGCAACCGAACACACACCCATGTATCAGTGGGAACAAAGTACCCGCTAACATTAAAGTATCGATTTCAAGTCTACGTTCAGTTGGGTGACAACCCTCCTCTTTTCTGTGTTCATTTCGCCAATATATAGGCTACCACTGAGTTACATCAAGCTGTTTACATGAGCAACGAAGATCAATAAATTTGCATTTCATATAAATCCGAAACACAAACAATTTAGACGCGATCATGACATTTTTTCATCTCCACGGCTTTGAAAGCAATCGCATTAGTTTATGTGAGCACGCGGAACATATATAAACGTAGTACAGTCAATTGCAGCCTGTAACCTATGCGTTATGTTTAAGGAACTCGACGCAGTAGAAAAATTAATTCTTCTCTGTATATAACGTTGATATCAAATTTTGGTTTACAGTATCAACATCATACCAACTACAGTGGGAGATCCACGAGGAGGGCGGTCGATCAAGGAGGGTTCGGAGAGACCCACCCCCCCCCCTTTCATTGTTCAAAGGATAAATTACATAGAAACAATAAATGGTCAAAATGTAGACATCCCTTTCAAACATTCCGAGAGCGATCCGTCCCTGCCTGACAAAAATTTGTTGTTGTCTGTGTGAGTCGGTTCGCACATGCTCACGATAATAGAAACATTAATAGCAAATAGCGAGATTACCTACAAATACTTTGCCACGTCGGATCAAGCGTTCACTCTATATGAGATCATTACTAAATCTTAGCTAATTAACAACGGCAACCAAATATGGCGTTATATGAAATTTCATAGTACATTGCACCATCTACATCTGTAAATATAAAATATATATAATTGGATTTTGTTAATAATTAATGACATCCAAATTATCGGCCTCAGACGCCAGCCAAAGCCAACCAGAGAGAAAAATAAGTAAAATTTCACTCCGTTAATTTTAATAGTTAAGATTTGTTACTGTGGTGTAAAAACAAAACATATAAGGAATACAAAAATACAAATCAAATGCGTCTTATGCCTTACTAAACAAGATATTTAATATCATATTAGGTACTGATTGGTACTAATATCTGGGCATTGTATTGAATGAACTTCAAAGACCAAAGAGGGGTTTGTTCATAATCTTTTTTTAAAATGATCCGAAATTTTAGAGAAATGGCTGAAAATATTTATTGCGTTTTATCCGAAGATTTTTTTGCTAATTTAATACATTTAAGATACTGTTTCTAGCCCTACTTTATACATCTTAAATCTTATTCTGACACAGAGAAGTATCTCCTTTTGCGAAGTCTCCCTCCTTCTTCGGTGGGTCCGCCCACGAGTCCGAAGCGTTCACTAGTCCGAAAGGCCCCAGTCCGAAAGTTCAGCCCCAGGTCCGAAAGTTTCACGAGTCCGAAAATTTATTAACTTTCCAAGAAGGACTGAAAATGGTCAATATAAATTTACACAACATATCATTCAAAATATAAAAATGGGGAAACAATCCCGATTATTCCTTGACTACATATCACATTATAATTTAGTGGAGAGAAAATAAATACTTTACCAGCTTATAATAAATAAAATACGAATAACTCAGCTGAACCAATAAACTACATAATTACAACATGCCGCTGGTATTTTTATGATGATTTTAACTTAAGTGTAGAAAATAGGCATTGACCAACCAACCCTACTCGCCAGTGACGGATAGCCCAGACCAAAAGAACCATAGATAACTATCCTGAGGGAAAGTTTTAGAATGGCATAAGTGGGCCTGGTGACAAATCGGCGTGTCTTAGGAGTTTACTAACAAGCAAACGATCGAAAACATACCATCAAAAAGGCTCATCAAAACTGGGGTTGGGGGTGACGGCACATTCAGTAAATGTCTGGATTCCGCCATAGACATTCGCAATAAATAAAAGTTCAGCGAAACATGTACGTTTTTACAACTGAAAGGAATTATGTTTTTTTTTAGGCTGAATAAATCTTCATATTCCCTTCTATGCCGTGCAATAGATGTATATGGCCAAGGTACAGTCACGCATGCACTTCTTCTTGGGGCTAGCTGCTTACACTACTTCAGAATTATAATAATGTGAATAATACATGTCAGGAGATGATTCCCCACCTCCAACCAATAAAGACATCATGTTATGAATATTCCTTGCATGAAGAACGAGAGAGGAAGACAGTCAGGCCTCCAAGCTGAACAGGGGTCCATGGAGGAAAAGTCTTGTTTGAACCCCCCGGAACGCTGAGAGATTTAAAAAGTATTTTCATTGGATCTGGGGCCATTTTAGGCCTCCAGGCAGGGCCATAGTGGGTCCCAGGGGAGCAAACTCCGGAATTTAAGAGATTCTAGCATTTTTATTTTATATCAACCCAATTTCGGACTACTGAAAACTTTCGGACTCGTGGGCCTTCGGACTGGTGAACCTTTCGGACTCGTGGGCCTCTTCGGACTCTGACGAACCTTCCGGTACTCCGTGGACCGTGAACCCTTTCTTCCACCCCCTCTTCTCCTTTCTCCCGCCCTTCTCTCCTGTTCTTCCGCCCTCTTCTCCTTTCTCCACCCCCTCTCTCCTTTCCCCCCCCTTTCTCCCGGCTGCTCCCAATACCCTTTCCACCCTCCCATACATACACTCTATCACACCAAGAAATTGACGGAATTAGCAGGACAAATTATGTACCCTCCATAAAGCATTACTTTCTAAATAATGGGGCAAAACTTATGCACGAGATTGAAATGGTTCAAAATTGCACCATGCTCTAAAGTGACTCACAAAGAAGCTACATAGCAAGTTCAACTTGATATGTAACAGAGAAATAGAAACAGAACAGACGGCCAGACAGACATATGGTCTGTACAACATTTGGGCAACACACAACGTAGTGGGCAAGAATGAACCCAGTTTTATCTAACAAAGTATTCTCTCCAGATATTGTACATACAATATACTAGTATCCTTGTCTGTAGTATTTTGGCTCCTGCCCGACCTTGTGATCTCAAAATCAATCAGGGTCTTCTACTCTTAAGGGCTACCAGTATATCATGTTTGATGTTGGTCAAGCAAAAGGTTAAGAAAGCTGACAATATTTTTATGTCTGTAGTAGTTCTTTGACTCTTACTCTAAAATGAATACGGGTCATCTGCTCTTTAGTCGCAGGGTATATTTTAAGGGTCTGTCAGGGGCCGAAATAAGGCCCCATTCCCAATGCTACAATGCAGGTATTTTTCCCAATTTTAGCTTTCGAATTCCCAAAACATGACAACAAATCAAAATGAGGTGCCTTACTAATCAAAAATCTTCACAGGTCCATAAATTTAAATTTTGCAACAAATTGAGAAGCAAAAGCTCCAACAAGAATGAGAGTCCAATTATACATTAATGTGTTGGTTTTGTTCTCTATCTCTATTTCTCTGTATTAAAACATTTTTCCCATTTCAAGCAAATGTCGCTAATTTTTCCCAATTGAAAAGGCCCTGGCCCCCGATATTAAGACCTTAAAAAAATCCCCGAGTGGGTACTGGT
The DNA here is from genome assembly GCA_903981925.1 of Ostrea lurida. Classification (NCBI taxonomy): domain Eukaryota; kingdom Metazoa; phylum Mollusca; class Bivalvia; order Ostreida; family Ostreidae; genus Ostrea; species Ostrea lurida. Next base: position 3,432 of record CAJDSM010066489.1, on the reverse strand, counting down.
GTACCAAGTTTCATTGTATGCTAAGCAAAGCAGACAATACTAAGTATATTCTAGTAGGTGTCATTTACTTACTAAGGGGCTACCAGTATCCTAAGTTTGTCAAGCAAAGGATTCTCTAAATATTGAGTAGCAAACAAAAGGGACGGGGTGGCGGGAAGGAAAAATATTGTTTAAAACATGTACAGTACCCGCAACGTTATTCTTGACATGATACACGATAGAACACGATGCACGCACGATAGGATAGGATTCACGCACGATACGATAGGATACACGCACGATACGATAGGATAAACGCAAAACCTGATAAACGGAAAAACTGATAAACGATGTTCACGATAGACCTGATAAACGCAAAACCCGATAAACGATCTTCACGATAAACGGAAAACCTGATAGAAATATTGTAAATTTAGAAGCAATTTAGACGGAACGAAATTTGTATTTGCACATTCTTTTATGTTGAAAATAACATTCAAGGGTTTCAATATCCTAAAATATATACATAACACGCATATCCTAAAGAAATTTCTAATTGAAAAGGAATGCATGTGCATGTATGTGCATAACTAATGACGATACATTTTTCTGTAATAATTTTACAAGATCAATATTTTTTTTCTTAAGTTCCAACTGCGAAGTTTAATTAAATATGAGCATTGATCGACTCAGACCAGAGACATACATAACATGATCGAGCTTTAGCCACCTGTAGAATAAAAAGCGTAAGCGTAATGTTGAATCTTTCATCGATACAACATGTACTGTTAAACATAAATATACCATGTAGCAAACAAAATTCCCTTGTCTGGCGTTAAGGATTGGACAACTGGCATTTCATAATTTCTAAGCAATCTGGACATAAATTTATCTGCTTACGTAGATTTTAAACTAAACGAAGAAACCCGCGTGCAAGCGTAGCAAATTATGCATCCTGGAGTATCCGAGCTATATAATAATAATGGTGATTTATGGTAATTTTAATAGATAAAAATCATTAAAACTTCTCAGACCAAAACTTCATACCAGATCGTTTCTGAAAAAGTGAGAAAACTGGACTACATATCAACCCCTATTATGCAAAAAAAGTCTACAATATTACAGCTGTCTATTATTGCAATGCGTTAAACTGCCAGTAAAATATTACCCAGTTTGAACTGGTGTGCTGTATTCTATTATAAAGCCCCTAGCTTTTTTTGTAAATGATTCCCATAAAAAAATCAACGGACGTTCCAATAGGACTTATCCTTCACCCCACCAACTTAAAATAATACTTATCCCCCCTGCCGTGTTTTATTCTTTTTGCACCAATAATCAACAAAATTTAGACCCGTTTCCCTGTGTTCTGCTCTCGGAAATTTGACATTCAAATAAGTCGTGATAAGCCTAAAGGGGTGGCGGGGTTAATCTTGTCATTTGATTGAGAGATACATGCAAAGATATGCTTAAAAAACATGGATGTTGGCATGTAGATGTGTATAATATAAAAATGATAATTCTATGAAGGCGTAATAAACGTCCCGTGCGTTATAACGTATCATCGTGTATTCAGACAAGTTTTATTTCAAAGTTGTTCTCAGTCATTCTTCAGGACCAAAATGTTCAACGAAATACTTCCTTGAAGACAATGTCTCGTAAGAACAAATGTTCATCAAGAATAACCCAAAGACAAAAAAGGTGTTGAGTAACATTGCGCTACAAAGATTTCATCAAAGACTTACGTTCTTTAGGATGTTTTCTCTTCAGATGGCGAATATCTTCAGGCCCAACATCTTGAACGTAAAGACAAATTTCCAAATCTACTATATAGGAGCTTTCCCTATATTTTCATAAGAACATTTATTATAGACACTATAGTGAGTTATCGAACGACATAACTTTCAATGAATAAGAAAGCTTTTAAAGAAATCTAGAGAGCGCCTCGTCCGATGCTCCGATATACGACATAGTTTTATATATCATTAACTAATTTATACAAGATTTTTCTTAGATAGTAGATTACCGTAGTAATTCTATTATTTAGAGTAGACTTTCTAAACCAAGAAATAAATGCTACTCGTAATAATAAATGAAATATACAAAGTATAACGATCCACTCAACTATTTGTTATACGTTGAACCCAATTGCTACCGTGTTTTCAGTACTATGGGTAATTGAGTTACGATGCTTGACTGTGTACAATGAATATATATTTACTATGTTCTTCAGTGATGCTCAGTACCACATTGTCACCAAAGTACGGACCTCTAAGCGCGGTCCCCAACATACACATGCTCACAAGAAGTGACCTTTTATTTTTGTTGACCCAGATGAGACTGTAGGACAATGTTGTCACGGCGTACAAGTGCAAGTCTATCCAGTAGCAGCTATTAATTCAATTTCGTGTACGAATGTCCAATGACAATTGTGAGAACCCACCCCCGACTTAACCACGGCAGTAAACCTTTGGTACATCAGTTTCAATATAACAAAACTGAGACCATTACATGATACTGCACGATCAAGTGTGCACACATGAAAAAGTTGAAAGAACAATCGTTTTTACCGGCCCAAAGGTCAAGCCATACACGAATTTTTGACTTTGTGTGAGGGTTCAACCCACACGGGGGTTTACCATGAGTTAAGAAGAGCGACCCAAGTGTACCAAAATGTCTCAAACGAGAAACTTTAAACCTGAATCTAGCGCTATCTGGTTAAACGACTGTCCTTCCTAACATACCCTTTCATAGTATATGATGAAAAACTATTATAATGAGACGATCAAATCAGACTGGCCGTCTATAGTTAAATTATCAAAACTAAGGAGGATAGAGGTGCTTCAGGACAAGCAGTTTTACGCTGTTCCTGAAAGAAATCTAGGTGACGTAACTTCTATTGTCAAGCCCTTTAATTCAAAAGAAACTTTGAGAAAAACATGCCAACTAAAAGAATAAGTACAATTGTCCCTAAGATGTACTTACGGACATGGTCTTGTGTCACGTCCTAAGCATGATTAAAACCTAGTGCTTCCCCCAACGGTTGAACCATTGTCTCTGCTTTGGTAATGTAAAGTGACTGAAATTAGGCCAGGCGTAATATTTTTATACCTATATCCTGAGAAAAATTAATTCGCTGGGACTGAGTGTAAATAAGAAATCCAAGTAAAATATTCTATGTGTGTGACGTAAGAGTGATTGAAATGAAATTCCCGCTCATTTCCAATCTCCCCCGATTTAAAAAAATTAATTACATGTAATTCTTCGCTGCAAGTCTCCGCTGTCTTGATACTCATAACCACCTCGCACTACATGAGTAATACTGTATTTAATAAATCACGAAGAAATTAAAGATATTCTATGTAAGTGGTATATTACTGATTAAACAAACAAATCGAAACAAATGAACAAAAACCGGCTTTTGACAACCCAACTATGAATTAATCTCAAAATACC
>CAJDSM010066479.1:5619-16376 GCA_903981925.1 Ostrea lurida | reverse complement strand
GACTTCCGACAAAAGCGAAGACAGGATCAGGAGTAATAGAGGAGTCATAAAGCATCCCTCTTGCCACGTTCAGAACCCCCGTGAGCCCTTAGTTGCAACAAAGTAAAACGGAATTACCCGTCGTCAAATTTAGTACGAAAATGACGAGTCTAACATAGGAATATGAAACAAATCAGTCCACATATAGACTTAGTGTAAATTTGTAATCACAAACACAGGTCATTATAGCGCGTAAATTTGCGAATTGAATTGAAATTTTAAACGAGATTGTTATAACCCTGCAACATCAACTATTTTGTCAGTCGTTGTCTCGCTTTAAATAGTTCTCAATGCATGCATGCCTTGCGTATCAATATCAAACCTGGAGACACACATACTATACTATAAGCAGGCGATAGAGGTTCATTACTACATAGAAAAGGAAAGTTGACGATTGCAAAGTCAAAGTCATCGATCACGTTTATCATATAATGTAATTGTCAGTCTACCATTAGAGTCAATATAATGTAAAATATCCAAATATGAAGCACATATATCAGATCTGATTAGTGAAAGCGTTTTTCAGTTATTGTGCTAAAACTGAAAAACATTCCTTTTCCTGCAAAAAAGTTTTATATCTCTAAAACGTAAAATCAGAAATTTTCCATTATCAAAGGGAGCTGAACTCATTGGATATTTGCACTGCCCTAAAGTTTCATATCCCTTTTGAGTTATCGCGGCGTGAAAACTGTTTTTAACTTTTTCATGAAAAAAGTTCTGTATCTCTGAAATGTAAAATCAGAAATTTTCCAAATTCAAAAGGGAGCTGACTTCAATGGATATTCACACTGCCTTAAAGTTTCATATTATTGGCGCAAGCGCTTTTGAGTTATCGCACGAAAACTGTGATGGATGAACGGAAAAGCTGATTACTATAGCTACATGTAGGGCTCCCTTCGATACTCGGTGGTGCCCTAATAAAAGATTTGCCATATGGAGTATGTATACACAAAGTATGAAAGATCTACTTTGAATAGTCTATAAAATATTGTATACATTAATTCTTTTATTCAAAGTAGGTCAAACGTTAAGGTCAGAAGATTGCACACCATTGCATTACATGAAAAGGCTTGCTCACATAAAGAATGTTTATACAACACACGAAAAACCCTAGATAACACAGCTCAAAAGATATCTTTTTCCTATCTATCAGCACATGTAAAACTTTGATCCCCTACCCCCAGGGGTCATGATTTGAACAAACTAAATATAGTCCATGTCAGGAAGCTTCCATGTAAATTTATACTTTTCTGGACCAGTGGTTCATTAGAAGATTTTTAAACAAGACAACACTAGCATTGCATCCCCTAGATATATACAAGATTTATAAACAATAGTGCCCTTTGAAAATCGATAAGGTTCATCCTCTCTTCATGACCAACATTTGTGGAAGGCTCGATGATTCTTTGATAAATGCTGTTTACTCTGCCTTGTTCACAACGATTTTAAGCAATTATCAATAGTGACCTTGAAAATCAATAGGGTTCATCCTCTCTCCATGGGCAACATTTATGAAAGGTATGAAAATTTTTGTCAATAGTCATCTTGACCTTTGAACTTAAAAATCAATTGGTTCATCCTCTCTCCATGGGCACATTTGTGGAAGGTTTGATGATCCTCTGATAAATACCCTTGCTTCTATCCTGTTCAGAAGGCTCCAGACACACACAGTCAGCCGCATGGAAGTGATCCTACAGGTATATCCCCTCCGCAACTAGTTACGAGGGGATAATAACCTCAACCTATTTTTGCCTTTTCGTAATTATCCCCCCCCCCCTTTAGATGGGACATGGCCCTTAATTTGAATCCCCTTCATCCAAGGATGATTTACACAAAATTTGGTTGAAACTGGCCCAGTGGTTTTGCAGAAAATGTTCCTATATATATCTTTGATCCCCTGATGTGGACCAACTTACCCCTGGAGGCCTTGATCTGAACAAACTCAAATCTGCTTTATATCAGGAACCTTTCTTGTAAATCTGTACTCTTTTGGTCCAGTGGTTCTTCTGACAGAAGATTTTCCCTATTATATTCACATGACACAATGTTAACTTCGCCTTTTTGTATGTAAAACTTTGATCCCCTATTGTGGCCCCAACCTATCCCCAGGTCATGATTTAAAGAAACTTTAATTTCCCATGTCAGGAAGCTTTCATGTAAATTTAAACTTTTTTAGTGCAGTGGTTCTTATGATTTTTAAATGACCCCACCTTATTTTTAGTATTTTTTGTGATTACCTTCCCTCTGAAGGGGCATGGCCCTTCATTTGATTAAAGTTGATTTGTACCAAGTTTAGTTGAAATTGACCAAGTGCTTCTGGAGAAGAAGTCTAAAGTGAAGTTTACAGACAGATGTCCAGACGGACTATGGACAACGGATGATCAGAACAGCTCATTTTTGCTTTCAGCTCGTGAGTTAAAAAGTACTCAAGAGTCATTAAGGGTGACCTAACAAGAGAATCATATATCAATTTTACTACAAAATGTACATGAAATTTCAAACCTCTCTCTCTTTCAAGTAGTCTGGTCTTTTCACCTCCAACCCCTTAATCCTTAAAAGCTTTTTTTGTAGGTCTTCTTTGCTGCTTTTCATATATTCTTCTGCTTTAGTGGTCAATAATGATTCTTGTTGGCTAAATGTTTCACGTGATTGTTGTTCATATCGTGTTAACTTGACATTATATGCAATAGGTCCAGCAATACTAAATCCTAAGTAAAATGACACTTCCTCCTCTGATTCATATCCTCTGTTTCTTCCCCTGATTTTAGATATTCTAATTGGCTCACCATGCTTATTTTTAAAAACGATGTATGTACTTGAACCATCGCTGCTAGTTGTAGTTGTTCCGCTTAAACGTCGCAGTTTTTCTTTCGTTTTAATGTGGTCCCATAAAGAATTATCGAACTGAGAGTCAGGATTCTCCCTAACAAAAATTTCCCACCGATGACACAAAGATTTTATTCCTTTACCTTTTGCAAGAAAAAACTGTGGTGTTGGCTGCGAGATATTACGTTCCTCCTTTACATGAGAACTTTTTTGTGCACTTGATTTGTACTTCTGCCGTTTGAAATTTTTTTGTAAGTATGAAAGCGATTTCTGTAAAAGTGAATCATCATAATCTTTTTTCGTTTCATCACTAGGCCACAAAAGCATACTAATGAAAAAATATGCTAAATCTACCTTGTCACTGCTTGCAGATATTATTTTGTGACAGGTTTTAAGTATAACACTTTCAGAATCTTGATGTGGACATCCCATTATTCCCAAAGCAACATTTACACAGACTTGGTTTGCAAGATCATTTGAATCCTTAGCTTCGATAGCCATGATATGTTTTTTAATTGTTTTCAACTTGTCCGTAGTTTGTCTTGCTAGATGTTTATTGGCACTATTCTTCATATGATTGAAAATGTTCATGTATGAATATCCTTTCAGTGTCCATAACCTTCCCCTGTGAAAGTCATCCCGGCATCTTTGATCTGCACTATCAGAGCGATGATCTATTTCGATTTCCCCATATATTTTAGAGAAATTTTCCAACATTCGCTCATGACCATAATGGACACTTCGATAAAATCTGTGTTCCTTCATTTTATTTGAATTGTTCTGAAATGTTTCTTCTGGTGCATAGAATGTGGTATTAAAACAAATGTTATCCTCAAGGACTTTAAAAGCATTGTGACCTTGCTCTTTCATTCCCTTTAATCTATGATGAAACTTTCCCCATATGTTTGATATTTCCTCGGGAATGAAGTCCTTGTCCTTAAGATACTGTATCATATCACTTTCATCCATGGAACAATTGATGTTTTCCCTCAGAAACTTTGTTATTTCATTTATGGTGTATATAGCATCATGGAATGGGTACAGCAACTTTTGAGTATCGGTCTCATCATCCCGTTTTCTTTGAGCAAGAAGAAATACTTCCAAAGACTCCAAAATCAGATCTAAATTTTCAATTGCATCTTTTGGATGAAAAATTTTTGCATTTGTTAGATGTCTAAATTTTTCACGCAGAACAAGACCATGAGTATGAAGGATATATGATAAAGAGGATTTTGAAGATAAAGCAACAGCTTCTTGGGCCCATCGTATAGCCTCATCATATCGTTTCCATTTGGAATATAGTCGAGCTAAAGCTTGCGCTAACATATAATCTTTGAATTTGTCAAAACCCAATTGTAATATTTCAGCAGCTTTACCAAAGTTAGCTTCGGATTCACTGATGATCTCCTGAATCAAAGGACTAAACTGTGTTGTTTTCTCGTCATCATACTCTTCTTTCTTCCTCCGCTTTAACATTTCCAAAGTAAAATCTACTAGAAAATTCCTTCCATATGATGTACTTTGAAGTAATGAACAATTGAGAAATTCTTTGGCAATATCTGCCAATTGTGCTTTTTCACGTTTCATGATTTCTATTATGAGTATTTTGCCAAGGTTTGGGTGTGCTATTCTAACTTGTCGTCCACTCGCTTGCTCCTTTTCTTCTATGATTAATAAAATTCTCAAAGGACTTGACAAACGGTCTTCCCAGAAACACGTCTTGCTTCCCATTAACTCATCACAACATTCCAGTGGAACAAACATTTTCACTCCTCGCCTTGTTAATGGTGTATATGTTGCCAGAAAAGACACATATTTCATTAACTTGTATTCATTAGAGGAATCATCGATGGTAGAAATTAAGTGCTCAATAGTGTTTTTTATATATTCTGGATTAAACTCTGACCGCATTATCATGAATGATATCAAGTGTTTGGGATTATAGTCATCTAATTCTAATTCTCTTCCAGTTTGTTCCAATTCATCAAATTTCTCTGCAAACCATATTTTTTCTGTGTTACTAAGTTCCTGTCTTAGAAAGAATATATTCTGACTTTCATAATCGTTCTTTGTTAACTTTTCCTCCCTCTGACATATAATAAGAAGACAACCCATGCCTTTACTTACAGCACGTTTTCTAAATTCAAGATTAAGAAGTCTTGTAAAATCAGTTAAAGAAAGCTCAGTTTGAACTATGTCGTCCAGTAAAAGGATAACTGGTTTCGGTAGTGAATCATCAGTGTTATCTTCCAAGTACTGCCATAGTGAATATATATGTAAAATTGTTGTTTCTGTTATCTTTTGAATCACACAACATCTGTACTTGCGTCGGAATTGCCACAAAAGTTTATGTCCGAGGGTTGTTGCCCCAGCTCCCGGTTCATGTGCAATAGTAAATGTGACTATTTTTCGTGTTTCTTCTTTTGCATGAAGTAGCAGTTCTTGAGCTCTTTCTTGTAAATGTTGGAATTTAAACCTTTCACAAACATGATTTTCAAAATAGAAATTCCACCATGTCACATGTTTGCCTTTGTAAAATTGCAATTCTTGTTCTCGGGCAAATTGTTTCCGATCTTTGATGTTTTTAAATTTTTTGTTCTCACACTGCTTAGCACTCAATATACTCAGGTTATCTAAACTATCTATAAATCTTTCATCAACAAGCACAAGTGCCCCAGATGAACAAGGCAAACTACAATTCATCTTTTCATCATACCCCGTTAATGATGTTACTGTACTGTTTACATGCTCCCATGGCATCCCTATAATTGATACTTTCCCCAGTTGTTCCTTATTTCCTTTAGATTCTTGCTGTATAGTTCCAGCAAAATCCTCAAAAATTCGTTCATTTTCTGCAATGACAACAAGTGGTCCCCAACCAAAATTTCTTGTTATTTCATTAAATGTGTCAATTAATCCATCATAGTCATTTGAAAAAAGAAGAACCAGTATAACTGCTCTTCCTTTAGGAATTACAAAGTTTTGATTGAAAAATGAGACTGCATCACAAACACCAGCCGAATAAGATACATGCCAACCAGATCTACTCAAATGTGGTTTCTCTTCAAAGTAATCACTTCGTCCATTGGCAAATATCCACACTGTCTTGACATCATATGGCAGGCCTAACTTGTTAGCAAGTTCTTGCAAGTTTCCTGCATTTTCGTTGAATAAACGTTCAGTTTGTAGGGTTGATCTTTCAGGATTTCCATACATGTTACACAGGCCATTTCTATTGGACATGTCATCAAAATCAAACACAGCAGTGAATTGAATTCGTTTGATAAAAGAGATACTCTCTGTCCACTTATCATTCATTTTCTGCTCATCTGTGGGTTTTCCAAGAACAAGGATTGGCCATAGTCGTTTATTGAAACTGTATGTTCCTCTTGTGAGAAGTCGTTCTAATTTTGTAGCCAATGCTTCCATTTTTGGCAATTTTTCACTTTTTTGCTGGTTTTCAAATGACTCTCTTTCTTCCACATTCTCTTTTAATTCTGCTTTGATAAAAAGTTGTTCGCGTTCATTTGCAAGATGCTGTGTTGATGACCCGCTTCGTAAATAGAGTAAATACTTATTTTCTATTGATTTTTTGGATAAATTTTTGATGTTTTTCAAATTAACTTTAAAATGATGTCCTCTGCATCTACTAGATGATGGTTCTACATCTACTTCCATTACATAACGACACATCTTTTCACCAGTTATTACTACTTTAACAAATATTGGGTTCGATACACATTTTTCAACAATGGCCACACTGTCGCTGAGAAAGCATCTTGATATTCCGTCTCGCAGTGCATCCGTATATTTTGATCTAGAATCACAGCCAATCTCACTAATTTCAAAACCAACAATTTCACCATGTTTGTACTTTTCACCGTCAATGTCCTGAATAGAATCTGCTACTCCAAAATAGATGGTTCCATTTTTTCGTGCATTGAGACAACCACAAGCAAATCTTAAAACTTCTGTTTGAAATTTTATGAGTCTTGTTTCCTTGGATTTATTTACACAAGAGAAAAAAGATTTGAATTCTATACACCTTGTTGATAGTGTTCCATCATTCTCTGGCTGTTGAAAGATTTTTCCTGCATGATATACTACGTAATCAGAATTTTTCTTGAAGTCCCTTGGAATCTCAGTACTAACTTGCTCTTGTCCTATTCTTACTGATTTCTTTACATCATGCTTTCCTGCCACAGGTTTTGATGAAGATTGTTCATTTTCCTCATTTTCCCTTTGATACAAAATATGGCTACTTTCATCAATGTTATGATCTGAATCATAAATCTTCCTCATTCCAGCATCTGGCATTCCAGTTTCCGGTACTTTTTCAACAGTATTACTAATATTTACTGCAAGTTCCTCACTACTTGGGTGAATTAATTTACTATTGCTGACTGGAGACAGTTGTCCAGTGCATACTGCTGGAACAGTTTCTTTAACAAACCCGTCTGAATAGTCTTCTGGATTGAAAATATAGTATTCTTTTGATGAATGAAAGGAGAAAGTAAAATTATTAGGTTTTTTTGGATTTCTTGATAAGGCTGTCGCATATCCTTCGGAATGCTTTTGTAAAAGGCTTCTACTAACCAAAAGAATTGGAGTCTCGAAATTCAATATAACAGAAAGTTCTTTATCCATAACGAATGCAAGTTTGCATTGATTTGGGAGCTGTACATTTTTTTTCTTGTTATAACAGTACACACCTGATTGTCTACTTTCTGTGAACATGTCCCTTTTGCTGGGTGGAAGTAAATTTAGCCATTGGTCCATATTTTTGCCAATTTGTTTCCAAAGACCACTTTGTTGTTGCTTTTCAGTAAATTCATCTTCACAACTTAATAAAAAGAAAACAAAATTTTTCTCAAGTTCATTCATATTTGTCCATCCTCCATGGATGATACGTAATTGGCATGGCTCACAACTACTTTCCTGCACTTTGTTTAATTGAACTAAAGAGCACAAAGCATGTTCATATTTACTTTTGGTAGAATCATTGGAAAAAACATCTTGAATCGGGTAATTCATTGCTTCACTAACTTGTTCAACATTACAGCTTTCTTCCTGAACTGGCTTTGATGGTACCAAATTTTCTTTTGCCAAATCTTCCGAACAAGTGGTCTTCAAATGAGTTGCTTCTTGTGGACCATGTTGAATTTTAAATTCTTCATTGCGTTTTAAAATTATTTTTTTGAAGTACATTCCCTTTATATTTAAATCTCTGAAGTCTTGCTGAAATTGTTTTTCATCAATATAACTGAAAAACACATATCCATCAATATGCCTGTCAACAATACACTGACAAAACTGACTGATAGTTTGATCATTCGCCGTCAGAATTCTCTTTATGAATCCTGAAACTTCCTCTGCTGTATGATTCATCAATGGATTAGAAATTCCTTCATTGATTTTATCCCTAAATGCTAAAATTTTTCTTCCAAGTCCAACTGGTAGTTCTGTATCTGATACAAAGGATTCTGTGTCATCTATGTTATAAGAAAATAATGTTTGTCCATCCAAATCAGTTAGGATACTAAACTTTTCCAACACATCATCATTTATACCAACTTCTGTCTTTAACCACTGTTCAACATCTCTCTCTGAACTCTCTTTAGTTATACCTGAAACAAGATATTAAAGACATTTAATACAAATAAAAGAAGATGCATTAATTAACTTGTGATACATATAAATGCCCTGATATGGCAGCAAAATTGATAAAAGCCAAACTGGGAAAGTTAAAAAGTTTTTTACAAGTGGCTAGGTTATCCCCAAGAGGTCAAAGTAGTTACAAGGAACAGACATGTGATAAATAAAAACTACTCAAATGTTATGGCCATAAGATTAAAATTTTTGCAGACAAACACTATATACCCACGTATATATATATATATAAATTCCACTAAATGCACCTCCTATACAGAGAAGCTTGTATCTCGAAACAGGTATATTGGCCACACCACTCTCCCAAGTTACCTTGGCCTTCTTGCTGTTTAGCTCTTATGATCTTTAAAAGGTTTTTAATGGTATTACCATGAAAACTTTTGACCTCATATATGTTGCAACATTGAAATGTTTTAGGAAACTTGTTTTGTACTAAATACATGCTTTAATCTCTGCACCAAAATAGAACAAATAAATATATAAAATTTCAATTCTTTTTTAATTATGCACGATATAAAGTTCTTTGTTTTGAAATCAAGTCAATTACCTGACAATTAAAAAGAGAAACATGTCAATGTTGTTGGTAAAAATTTTCGATTTCTGGATTGGAGTTCACTTTCAATCTTTCTTTTGGTCCCTTGAACTTTGAGTTATCTCAAGTCACCTTTACTTGTATAATTATACAAAATATGATAGAAGCCTTACATGAAACGGTTCAAGAGACATTCAATCAGTAGTCCCAACCTACCTGTGGGCCATGATTATGATAACTTGAATCTGCACTATGTCAGGAAGTTTTCCTGCAATTTCTACTTTTCAGGCCGAATTATTTTTGAGAAGAATATTTTTGTAAAGATTTACAGTGCATTATAATTTGCAGTTCATGATCGAGTAGATTAAAATTACCCCATCTTTAAGTTTTTGCATTTTTGTAATTCGAATATCTCGATCCCTTTTGGAGGAGATGCTGCCTTTCATTTCGATTTGAACTATCTAAATCCCCTTCACCCAATGATGACTGAACAAAGTTTGATTGATATTGGCCCAGTGAATCTTGAGAATATGAAAATTTGAAAAGTTTACAGACGTCCCACAAAAAGAATCAAAACATAGATCACTTGAGCTTTCAGCTATAAAGGTGAGTTAAATAAATTCATATAATAGAGATTGCCTCAACATCAAAATGGCCAACATGATTTTGCTGTTCTGGATAACACCAAGGTAACAAGGTCATAGATCATGGTATATATATGCTATGAAAGACTTTATTTAATTGCCATAAGAAATCTATATACAAAACATGAAAACTCCATCTTGTTTCATTTAGGAGGTATTGAATTGGTTGAATTTTTATCAAAAGTAAGTCAAATTTCAAGGTTATGGTCACAAGGTCCTACACAAATTCTTGCCATAAAGAATATATATAAAAAGTATGGAAGCCCTACATTAAATATCTTAGGAAATATCAATTAGGTCAGGGTTTTTAAAAGAGTAATTTGAACTCAAAGGACAAAATCAAACAACATTAATTGTCAAATGAGCTATTATATGAAATTTATCTTTTACGTTATGCTTTCATCTCTATCTCTATCAGAATTCCAAGATATTAAAATAGACATGCTATATTCATAAAGTCATGCACACATTGTTCAAACTGCACTGCATTCGTCAAAAATGGCTATATAATATTACAATTTGTGCAGAACATTGGTAATGCAAATAAATAGCATAAATAAATAGCATCATGTTAACAGAATCAATGGTTTGATCATACTTCACTTTCTTACCTAGGTTTGTGGATGGCCTAAAAAATTATTTTAAATAGTACCTCAATTTGAAACATTAAATCTTACAGGGGATAATTCTGTAATTATGTGCTATAGAGTCTGTGTAACTTTACAGAATATATTAAAGACACAGACATATATGTAAACACTACAAATTATGACATTCATGTGATATGCTAGGGATATGCGACTGACATTCTCAGGAAGCTTTGAAAAGTAGGTCAAAGTTCAGGGTCAGGAGGTCAAAATGTTTGGTACCAGTTGAAAGGACTTGTCATAAGGATATACACACTCAGGCAAAAAACTATATGCCACCAAATCAAAGATTCTAGGGGCATAACAAGAGCAACGTCAACGTAGCAATATATGCCCCTCATGGCCCAGACATTGGTAAAACCACTAGGTATGTGCATTGTGACCTTGATCTTTGATCAG
>CAJDSM010066477.1:0-12564 GCA_903981925.1 Ostrea lurida | reverse complement strand
GCACTATATTGACAGTACAATGAATATTAAAAGAGACATTTCCATTTTAAATCCGTTTGGTTTCAAAATCCATATAACCGTGGGATCCTGTTAGTCACAGCAGGTGTTGGCACGAAAAAAGATCTCCTCCTCTCTCAAAGGCCCTGAGTGCCGAGATAGGCCTGATTGGCCACCCTTCACCGGAAATGGGTGACTCTCCAGATGAGTTAAATAATTCTCGAGCGGACCCTAAAATTAGAAATAATCAAGCAAACCAATATAAATAAATGTGCAAAATCTATGGATACTGAAATTCTGGATATTTTGATTTCAACTGCGCTTTGAAGATCAAGCGAAATCATGCTGTATTAGACTTGAAATCAATGTAAAGGCAAAGATAACGAACTTAGATTAATCTCGTAAGTCCTAAATAGAATACAAAAACAAGAGTTTGGCCAACACGACCCCTGGGACATAACAGAGGTGGGATCAGGTGCTAGGCAGCGAGTAAGCATCCCCTGTTGACCGTCACAGCCCCCGTGAGCCCATAGTCTTAGTACAGGTATACAGAACAATTCGTAGTCAATCAGTGTGTATGACTAACGGCCTAACAATGGTTATTGAAACCACCATCAGACACGCATTTGACTTCAATGGCAAGATCATATGGGGAAAACAAATTGTTATAACGGACACATATAATTTTACGAAATGCTGCCTTTAAACGTGACTGTTGAACCCCTGCAACACAACTTGTCTGTAAGTAGCTGCTCATTCAAAAAAACTGATCGACGCAGAACAAGCTCTTGCTACTCGAATAAGTGAGAGACATACCACCAATGCAGGTGATGATGGAATATAATCTACAAATATATGGGACAGCTGACGATGGAGAAGCTGAAATCGTCCCGGTGTACATAATAAAGTGAGTAGTAGTTGCGTTAATGGATCAATGTATCAATACAAACTATCCAATACGAGCAGACATGAAGGACTCTGTGGTGCCTTTTTTAGTTCTAGTTCGTGGGAATAGATTGAATCGACATATAGAATGGAAATCATTATATTGATAGATAAAACGTCATCAACTATATCGAAAGTCAAATTAAAGGCCACCGCTAGAGATATTCTCTTTTTATCGTAGAAGCTTTTGAATAGATTAGCCTCATAAGATATAAAAAATAGTCAGCTAATAAGGGACAATTCGTTCCCATGTGAATTCCAATCAGGGGACTGTTTAAATCGGAGTGGAGTTAACAAAATAAATTTTTGAAGGCTGATCACTAGAAATTTCTTTTTCCATTTTTGTTTAAATCAGGAGCAACTGTGCTATAATGTTACAATGGCCTTGTCTTTAATTTGTCATGAGGGAGAATGGTCGGTAAAGGTTGAAAAGTCGTATGTTTTGATGTTTTGATATGTGAAACTGTGATTCAAATTCACTAGAGCTTCTTTAGAAGTTTTTTTAGAATCCACATTTGATTCTCCACTTCTGGCATATGTAGTTGCACAATACGCTGAAGTTGCTCCTTTGACCAGCTGTCAATATTTTCGTGGGAGTAAAGACAGGGGGCTTGGTGGACATATTACTAGATCCGCACATATATCTTGTTGTAAGGGTTTTTATGAAGTTTTGAATCCAGTATAGGTATCGGTAGTTCATATTCTCCGTCCATTGACTGGGCAATTTAAATGTGTGTAAATGAAGCATGATTTTGAAGAATTTCGTCTTATGAAGGCTTAGGGATGTAAGTACGATTTACCAAATGTGGAGTTTAATATCCAAGATCGTTTAAATGCAGTTGTTTAGTTAGTTAAGTAGGCCTTACAGACAAAAACAATAATTGTTACATCTTCTGTCGGCTGGAACAAAACATATTCCTGATGTAACCTATCTAATTCATAATACATTGATCACTTCCGGTGTACGAAACACAGAAGGATAGATGGTACGGACTTTGGTACGTATTTGTCTATTACGAGATTTCATTATCCTTCTTATACTATAGCCGTTCAATGTGAGCAATACCCTTGTGGGTTCCACAGTCGTTTTTCAAGTATAGGATTATTCCTTGCATGCTTCATACAATTAAGTAATATAAATTATTATTTCCTTGGCAATAAACAATGTTTGTACTAACGTCTTGTGTTCAGATTAAAAATAGCACTCGTCTAAAAAGCGATAGTCTTGCACGTGTTTCAGTTTATCCAACGTTTTCAGTTGCGGTGGGTAGTCTTGCCTCATTCTTTTAAAATGCCGAGTCTGCGCACTATACCGTAACACGCTCTCTCTTTCTCTCTCTCTGGACAACATGCTGCACTTCTTACCGTTTTTTCGCGCATGTGTATAAAGACCGAAAGGGGGAAACTCAATGGGTTTTTGTATGGGGCGTTAAAAAGTAGTATTTTAAGCGTTAAATTCTCAACTTTCGAAAAGTGTATTTTCGCTAACTTCATGCACACATTCAACTATGCAACAATATTTGAGAAAGCTTGGGGGAATTGTCATTTCAAGATTTTTGCGCAAAGTTAGCTGTTCGGTAGTGTATCTTTAAAAGCCGTTCAAGCAGCGAAACCGTAAATTATACCTTATCTCCGCATAATTGAAAACATGTACATGTACTTTCCGAAGTCCACATAATCATCTACCAAGCCGACATAATCATTACATGTGAAAAGTCGGAAAAAGAAACGTATGCTCCTCTATTAGCTGATCTATTTTTTATATTCTTATGAGCAAGAGCTTCTACCTGAAAAGAAGAAATCTCTAGCTGTGACCTTCTAATTCACACATTTCGATATATGACGATGTTTTATCTATCAAAAACAATGATCCATTCAATATGTCGATTCAATATATCCCAACGAACTAGAAATAAAGGACACCACAGAGTCTCCATGTCTGCTCTACATGTACTTGGATATTTGTACTATATGAACATTGACATTAACGGCAAACACCTACTCACTTTATGACAACGGGACGGATTTCAGCTTCTCGATCGTCAAGCTTCCCATATTTGTTTTGTAGCAATATTCCATCATCACCTGCATATGGGTTGTATGTCCTCAACTTATTCGAGTACGCAAGAGCTTGTTCTGCGTATAGATCTAGTTTTGAATCGAGGCAGCACTTACAGACAATTTGTTGCAGGGGTTCAACAGCCACGTTTAAAGGCAGCATTTCGTAATTCATATGTCTTTAACAATTAGTTACCAATATGACCTATCATTGAGTCAATGCTGTCTGATGTGTTTCATAGCCATTGTTAGGCCGTTTTCACACACCTGATTGACTACGGACTGTTTCCGTTCTTAACCTGACTCAAGACTATGGGCAGCCGTGCTGCTATCGTGACGGTCAACAGGAGATGCTTATCCTCCTAGGCACCTGATCCCACGGTCTGTATGTTCCAGGGGTCCGTGATTGGCCACAACTCTTGTTTTTGTATATATTCTAGAACTTACGAGAGTTGATCACTGATTCGTTTATATTTTGCCTTTACATGTTGACATGCTAAAACATCATGTCGACTGGTCAGATTTTTATGTCGGCTTATCATACTAAAATGTCAAATTGTTCGATAATCAATTGTTAGTTGGATGGCACAAAACATTTATACAGTTACATGTACTGTACTTTATAAATTGACAAGAGGACAAAATCATCTGACTGACAAGTGATGGCGGAAATATGCCAGCATCTATAAGTGAAAATAATAAACAATAATAAACCTCATTATCTTTTACTGTCATTTTGTATAACGAGCATACATGGAGCATACATGTACACATGTATATGTTTATTTGATTGATAATTTGTTTGTTTTTCGTCCCGTCGAAAACATTTCTCTCATTGAAACGTCACCATTGCTGATGAAGGGCTGCAAATTTAGACCTATGCTTCACACTTTTGCCACACCTGCTGCAACACGGGACCTCCATTTTTAAGGTCATATCCGAATACCCGTGATTCTCACTCTTCAGTAAATGCCAATCTCTTAGCGAAGGAGCAATCACTGTCTTAGGTTTGACCCCGGGTTTGACACGGCCGCTCCGAGCACGGGGCTTGGACGTACGACCTCCCGATCACGAGGAGAGAACTCTACCACTGAGTTACATGTACCACTAAGCCACCACGACCGGTTTGAGCTCTCTTAGAAAAATGAAATCTTCCAGATTTATCTAATAAAGTTTTGCTTCCATGCGTTATTACAACATTGAAAGTAAAAAAAAATATACAAGAACAAAGTACTTGTTTCATTACCAACCTATCAAAATAACAAGAGTCGCGTGGGAACATGTGTATGTAAGCATGCGCAGTACTGTATTATTGTTTTGCGATGTAGACATATGACCTTTTTCTCTTTGTTAACAATAAATAGTATACGCATTAAAATTAAATAACATAGCATAAGTATGCATGTGATATCTAATCATATATTTGTGCATTTACAGTTCAGAAATATGTCGAATATAAGCTATTTACTACAATCATTTCAAGCGTGATTTTGAATTCTACTTCCATATAAGGACTATGACGTTTATCCTCTTTCCATTATATAGAATTATCACGTTGTAGAAACGTTGTCTTTGGAGGCTTATTTCTCGCTTGTTGTTTACATTTTGACCGGGCAGATTTCGTCGTTTGCATAATTACATTCTCCGTATAAAAAAATTCAAAAGATACAGATTATGCTACATTAAGTCTTTTACAATGCAATAATGCTAGCTGTTTGTGCTAGACTAGAGATTTCAAGTCCAACAACCCACCCCAGCGATTTACCTTGCAACAGTGGTATAATTGGAGCTGGTCCCGGGCTGAGTTATGATTGTAGTTGTTCCATACGCAATGGAAGGTTGTGTTCTGATGGGCTGGTCGTCTATACCAGCTATCAATCGTAATCTGTCAGCAAACGTTGCAATGGGAATGATGTAGTAATCAGCCAGAAAGGATCGTTTGAATGTCATGATTTTCTTCACATGCCTTTGCTGGCTTCCAAGGAAAACAGAATCTGTTACCACGAATCGGTTCTGGACTGCGCTCAGTTCATAAAACTGTGTAACTAAATTCCCACACAATTCGTCATCCTCGAATATGCATTTTCCAACCAAATTATCCGGACTTAACAAAATGCAAAGAACAAGTAAAGCATCTAGCTCATCAGTACTCAAAGTGTAGTACTGGGTGAAATTGGTCAGTCGGTCCATGTTTTGGTCATCCAAGCTAAGGACCTGACAAATGCATCTTAGGTAGTACATGAGCCTAGCTTTTGGGTGCCCCGGAACTGTAACGGCAGTACCGACCTTTTTTAGTCCAATTTCTGTATTTCCAGCAACTATGGCAGACATTTTCCCTTCGTGTTGAATAACTATAGATAACCGAGAATCTAACTTTATCGATTACGAATTGAAAATCGATGAGGTGAGACTCGTTACACTGTTTAAAAGGAAATAAATTTTAGGAAAGGAAGTTTAAATATTGCCAAGTCCTTGATCAGACAACAGATATAAAATAAACATATCGCATTGTATAAAATAATGTTCGAGCAATTTAAAAACACTCCTTGGCTAGAGAGATAGTTTGACTGTACAGTTAGTGGGCAGATACGAATTGTTTAATAATTATGCCAGAACAACTTCCGGGTTAATTTAACAATACGTTTCTTATTTTGTAAACAATTGCAACTGTGCTCAATACACCCGTCAATACACCAGAAGATATTTTTTTAAACTATGAGACTTTTCATTCAGTGGAATGGCTAGTTCGTATAAGCAGTGTCCCGGGACTTAAAATGTATACACTATACCTCTAACATACATGTAGCAGAACACTGCGAAATCACAAACGCGTGAATCTAAAGTTAAATTTCAATGATATGTACACATGTAGCATGAATAATCTGTGACCCGGGACAGGCTCTAACTACATTTGTAAACTTGTCACGAAAACATCCACCCCAGATCAGCTGTTCGTAGCTTTTCTTGATATATGGCAGACTTTATTCGTGGGATACATTAGAAACCTCTATCAGTCCCTTCCACGAAGAATTTTTGCATGTATTCGGTCCAAGGGACATTCCATTAAGTACTAAAAGGTATAATATGTGTTTTGTCAAGAACGGCGATTTTATTTTGCCAAGCGAGATAACTCTCAATTGACAGCATATACACTGTATATCTGATTATGAGGGAGAGATAGAAGTAGAGAGGGAGAGACAGGATTTAGAGAGAGAAATGAAGTGGAGGAAGAGGGTGTTATAGATAGTGAAAATGAGGACTCAGAGTGCAAACACGATGAGAAAGAGAATGAAAGGAGAAATTTTGAACTTGTGGCTGAAATGGAGATGGAATACAATTAGTTGATTGTAAATAAAATATTAAAAACCTCTAAAGAAATATTTTTTTTTCCGGACTGAAAAACATTTGTTTGGGCTGACAATATTTCTAAATTCTAATAGTGTCAGTCCAAATATCTGACACTTCCCAAAAAATATCGAGAACTATGTAGTGACAGAATTACTCCTTTAAAAGAAAACGACCACACAGAAAACGATTGTCACTCCTGCACGAGCGTGGTTACACATTGTCATTGACAATAACGGCTGACTAACAACTCAACTTTATGACAAACGGGTCGATTTTAACTTCTCCATCGTCAACTTTCCATATTTATGTAGCAATATTCCACCATCACCTGCATATGGTGTATGTTTCTCAACTTATTCGATACACAAGAGCTTGTTCTGTGTATGATCAGTTTTTTTTAAATCGAGGCAGGCTAGTTACAAATCAGTTGTTGATGCATGGATTTCAACAGTCACGCTTAAAGGCAGCATTTCGTAAATCCTATGGTCGTTATATAATTGATTGATTGATTATTTACCGTTTTACATGTACAATGTATGTCCCACTCGAGAATAGCTCACTCATATGGTGACGTCACCATTGCCGGTGAAGGGCCTTTGAGCAGGGAGGGATCTTTTTCGCGCCACACCTGCTGTTACACGGGACCTCGGATTTTCCGGTGTCATCCGAATGACCGCCCCATTTAATCGCCTCTTACGACACGCAAGGGGATGCTGGGGACCTATTCTAACCCGGACCCCCATGGATGTCGTTATAAAACAATTTAGCTTGCCAGTATGAGATGCCATACATGTAGGTCAAATGCTGTCTGGTGTGTTTCATAGCAATTTTTAAGCCGTTTTTATACACTGATTTACTACGGATTGCTCAGTTTACCTGATAAAGACAATTGGCTCACAGCGAGTGTGATCGGCCGACCGGGTATGCTTACTCCTCCTAAGCACCTGATCCCACCTCTAGTGCGTCTAGGGGTCCGTGTTTGCCCAACTCTTGTTTTGTATTCTATTTGAGACTTACGAGACTGATCACTGTTCGTTATCTTTGACCCGTGGGGGTCAGGGTTAGAATAGGTCCCCAGCATCCCCTTGCGTGTCATAAGAGGCGACTGAATGGGACGGTCATTCGGATGAGACCGGAAAAACCGAGGTCCCGTGTCACCGGTAAAGGTTACATCTCCATATGGCTGAAATATTCTCGGGTGGGACGAATCAATCAATCAATCGTTATCTTTGCCTATACATTGACAAAATATCAGACGAAAATATTTGCTTGTCTTTATACAGTGTATGTGACAATATATATTGGCGAAGTTACTATTGTATTAAACGTAATCGTATCCCCTCAAAACATAAACTTGTATAATATAAAGCCGAGTGTAGGGCAACACGGACCTCCGACAAAAGCAGGGTCAGGTGTTATGGAGGAGTAAACATTCTCCGCTGATGATATACTCGCCGTGAGCCCTTAGTCGAAATAAAGTAACGGAACATACCCGTCGTCAAATCTAGTATGAAAATGACAAATCCGTCAATATATACTTAGTGTAATTTTGTAATCGCAAACAGGTCATTATACGACCGTAAAGTTTGCGAAATTGTGACTTTAAACGAGATTCGTTATACACCCTGCATCATCAACTTATTTGTTATAGTAGTTGGCACACGCTTTAAAAAGTTCTCAAACGCATAACATGCTCTTGCGTATCGAATCAACTGGCAGATGTCACACACCATAGCAGGTGATAGTGGTAATATTACTACATAGAAAAGGAAAGTTGACGTTTGCAAAGTTAAAGTCATCACGCTTATCATATAAGTATAATACAGAGGGATTGAATATATTTTGACATAGTTTGTTTATAGAAGGACAAATAGAATACCGCAATATTCTCTCTCTCTCTCTCTCTCTCTCTCTCTCTCTCTCTCTCTCTCTCTCTCTCTCTCCTCAAGATTGACGTAAAACAATCTACAATCAACCAACCCAAATTTAATAGTACACTTTATTAGTTAAACTCTCATGACACTAATCTTAATGATTGGGTGCCCGGGTGTATTTTATATTTCTCAGTAGAATCCACCTAAAATAACAAAAATAACCAAACAATGTCATGTGATAAAATATAAATGTCATAAATAATATTCATTATACAAACATTTAAGATTTTTTATGTATGTAGAACATGTGTTCCAATATTGCAAACTCTACAATGATTCAATATAAAAATGACCAAAATTACGGAACTCGTTCCAAGGCTATCTAACTACGTGGTACTAAGTTTATAATTCATTATACGTTAGAGATGCTTACGTCCTTTACAGCATATTCCGGATCCACCCATCTGTAAGGGGTCTTCCATGATGCAGACACCCAACCTGCACTTTCTAAAGGTATGACAAGTACCCACTCTCACAGTGTTTCGTGGACATCGTTGTGGTGACGGGTAAAGAGCTGAAATTGATATGGCGATCAGCAATTTAGTTTAACGTCCAGCTCGGGAATCTCTCACTCATGTGAAGACGTCACCATTACCGGTGAAGGGCTGCAAAATTTAGGCCTATGCTCGGGACTCAGGGCCTTTGAGCAGGGAGGGATCTTTATCGTGCCACACCTGCTGTGACATGAAGCTGCGGATCGCCCCAGTTACTTGCGTCTCACGACAAGCAAGGGGTACTCAGATCCCCACAGGGGAGATCAGCAATTTGTAATGTTTCGATGCTTCATTGATACACTGGAACCGGTTGTGGTAGTACATGTGCGGTTAGGGCACTTCATTTGAACCGGGGGATGGGAGGGATGCTCATCCCCGGTGGACGAGTCAAACTTGAGACGTTTGAAATAGATAGCTACTGCCCAATGCATATCGCCATTCATAAGACTTAGTCACGTGGAACTTAATTCAAACCTATGATGTCAACAGATACTCAACTGAGACGTATACAAGTAAACAAGGGAAAGTAGTGGAACCCAAAATTTTGTGTGCCAAATCCTCTTGTAAATTGCAAGTCAGTTAAATTTTGTTTAGCAATGTATATATTTCAATTTCATAATAACAAGATGTTGCAAAAAAGTCGAATGAATCATACCGTTTTTAACTTCTAGTAACTTGTAGTTTTCCAATATTGGTTATGCTGGAGCTATGAAACATTCTATGAAAAAGAATATGTTATCTTACCGTAAGATGTAAAAACCATACAACTGGCAAAGAGAAAAACAAAACAGAAAATGCTTCCCATGATGTACGTTAGTCAAGTATGTTCCGTGTAATTGGAATTCCATTGCCTATCACTATTTATATTAAAAATTCATGATAGCGAACTTGATCTCGTCTAAAATGAACATAACGCGCCTCACGTTTCTAAGCAAGAGTACACCTTTAACATGGTCTTTGGCAATGTTCTTGAAATCATTTGACAAATGCTATACTTCGTAGGCTGGATATTGCATAACTCAGCATCACCCAACTCATTTAAGAAAAGCAAACGAAGACAGGTAAAAATCTGATGCTATTAAATTGTGTACATCATAGACTACACTTTCTTGTTGTAAAATAATTTTTATTTGACTGCGACAGGGTAGTGGTTAGGGTGCTCGCTATGAAACCGGACGGGGTCAGGTCCGATATTAAAATCTGGATGCCGCGCAAAAACGTAGGTACGTAAAAAAAAACCCCACAAAAAAACCAAAACGTACATGTAGTAACTATTTTTAGTGAAGTATGTATTCACAGTGAATGGGCGTGTTTTAAACCCGGGGAAAAGTCTTCGGGTTTTTTTACTGCAAAAGTGATTTATTTTGGATGTGGCTGTGTGTGATAAAAGAGATTAATTGATGGATGAGCATTATTGATGAACTATGGCAAGAGGGAAAAAAAAATAACAAAAGAAAGAAACCTGACTCTGACGGATCTAGTAATAATAGCATATCACCGAGTTGAATTTTGAACGAGACTAATAGCGTTCTATTCAACGATATGCAGTAGCTGAACAGTCAATGGTTAGCCAGCAACAGCAACATTTTGCATCAACGTCAGTGCAGTCTTTACCATAATCTTTTCAGGCTTATTTATCTGCAACCCCCTTACACCAAAACCGCAAGGACGGTCACCCATTGGAATTACCTCGTTACCAACCGCACCGGAATGGGCTTTAGAAATCGTAAGTGCAGTGCGCTCACTAGATAAAGTTAGAAAAATTAGAAAAGTTATGGAACTGAATTCGAATATGTCAGCATTTGAGACGGATATTGCAACTATTATAGAGGGGCGTTGGCCAGAGCGTACAGAGAACGAAAGAACTTCTGGAAGCTCTAATATAACCGACAGAGCATATAATATAGACTTTCAAGTTGCTGATATAGAAGAAAGGATTGTTTCCCTTGAACAGCAAAATGAAGATCAGTTGACACTAAGGCCCGCTCTATGGGAGATGATCTCCTGTATTCCGGAATATCTGAGGTCAATACAAATACTCGCATGGAATGTTTATAGAAGTTTGGAACGTAAACTGCGTGAATCAGAATTTGTAAATATTTTATGTAAATATGACTTAATTTTTCCGTCCGAATGTTGGACAAGTACTGATACTGTTATGTGTGATAAGGAATTTAATGTGTTGACTTTCCCCAGGACAAAGGGGTCTGGGGGAGGTCTATTTATTTCGTAAAAAAACTTGAAAAATATTTATCTGTTGTTAAATGTGTATCTGGTACTTTGATATGGGTAAAGATTGAATGTGTCTTTGACTCTGAATTATATATCTGGTTTTCATACATGTACATACCCCATGACACCGGCTAGAACGGACACAAGGGGTGGCGGACATGCGCCACATCGGGTGGCGGATTTGAAGCGATAAAAAGACAAACAAGTGGAGGATTTTTATATATATCTAGACGCGTTAATTCAAAACAATATATTCCACGGAAGGGACCAATTACTAAGCAACTCTCGGCTATTAAAATTGGCCTGCAAGAGTGCTCTGTTTTCTCAAATACCCCTCCTCACTATAAATCGGTGGCTGAAGTTTCAACTTTTTACAGCTCGAATCCAGTATCAAAAATGACTTATGGACCCTTAAGAGAGTTTTTCTTTCCTAATACATCGAATAGTTAGAAGTATAGCAAAGAATTTTGCTTCTTGTGTACTTTGAAGTTCATTATGCGACATAATTAAAGACATATGCTTCAAACTCGATGCGCCCGTATGCGGGGTGCGGTATATGCGCTCCCACGGGGTGGCGGATTGGCTTAAGAATAAGGATTAATTTTGCCTACAGTTCTCTTCTGCAATTATATTGGGGACACAAAAGACCTATGTTGCTTGCTCTTACTTGAATTATTACGATTTTGGTAATGTGGATATTCAGTTAAACGATCTGAATCAAACAAAATATGCGAATTTTAAATTATGTTTACTATGCAGAAAGAGTATCACCGGTAATTTAGTATACCACGTTCCTAATGAACTGACCTACTTTTTCTCGTAGTTTTGTTTTCCTTGTGTTAGTAGTGTATAGGCGGATGTTGAGGGGAGTGTAATTTACGCGTTTTTTTGGGTCAATTAACGTGCATACATATATGTATATTTTTGTAAACTTGTTTCAAGCTCTTCCTTTAGGTCACATAGGGGGAAAATCGGGGGGAGGGGGTATCCTAATATTTTTGGATATACAAACAAAAAATCATAGGAACCTATGGGTAATTTTTGGACAAGTTATAATTTGTGTCTATCAATCTGTTATATATTGGGTAGACAAATTTTACATGCCTATGGTACTTATGTGCTGGAATTATCTCTCATTATAAAATTGTACATCATGAAAATATACATACATGTAACTAACAATGTGAAAGCAACAGATTACAGCCTTGCAATTACAATAACAATATGCATTAACTTGCATTTGGCAGCAATTATACATTGAACAGGTCACCAGTTATGAAAATATGATTCGGTCTAGAATATTCAACAAAAAATAATTGGATATGTTTGTTAATAAAATTATTGAATATTAAATTGAATTCTTTAATTAAATATATTGAATTAAGGACCTAGGGGGTGTTTTGAAAATTTCAGCCCTATATCGGGGGATGGGGATGGATAATCATGATTTCAGAGATCATTGTTTGAAACTGGGCAGAACAAATGTCACAATCTTAAGGCATCTCCTTTTATTTTTTAACGTTTCATTTTATTTTTACCTGCGTCGCCAACGGCGA
>CAJDSM010066474.1:3032-18180 GCA_903981925.1 Ostrea lurida | reverse complement strand
ACCAGTAAGAAAAATGTGTGAAATCGAAGATTTTGTAGATTTCTAATATCAGAAAGCTAACCAAATCCTAGTATGAGCTTTGGAGACAAATTCCTTTCGCCATGACAGATCATCTTCGCTAGCCAAGGGTTTCGGTCCACTCCGCTCCCCATAAACCCTTTGGACCGATATGCGCATTGCAAAATGCCGGTCACGGTTCTGATTGGCGAGTTGCGGTAAGCAACGACCAAACGATTTAAACTTGGTTTACAATCGAGGCAAACTTTTATTCTTAGAATGAGGCCTCACGGGGAGTTTGCCAATCGAGGAAACATAATGAACCGCTGGCGAGATTTGTTCGTCTGTATTCCCAAAAACAAATGTGTATTGACACATTTTAAGTACAAGAAAAAAGTAAGTAAAGTTTTGAAAATTCGGAGCAGTCGAGGGATAAATCTGAATTTCAGGCAATGGTTGCTTCCACCGTAATTTATACGTAAATACATGTTATACTCACTGTATTTTTTCCGCAATGACTTCATTAACATGGAATTCTAGACTGTTATAGATATATAGCCTAGCAGAAAGACCAAGACTGTTAAGTCTAATCAACCTGTTCTTTCCCATTGATATATCTGAAAGCAGTGCCACAACCGTCACTAATTCCACGACACCCATCTCAGGACTGTTTTCCTACTCCGTCTAAGTCCCAACAAACAACATCATGTTCATCCAACAAGCTTAGAATCCTGCTCTTGAAAATCGATTCTTAAAAAAGGTTTTTCGAATTCCGAATGTGTTCTGGTTTAATACTTTTATCAACTGATTGAATCAGCTTCTTTGATCCACTCACTTAGAGATCGCTGCTACGCTTTATAGCGTACATAAGCCCGTATTTCATTGGCTAAGATTTTTTCATCAGAATTATCGTCTTTAGCCGTGACTGTATAGATGCAGTATATCGTGACCGGGCAATTTTGCAACGGCATATCGCCAAGGTTTATGGGGAGCGGAGTGGACCGAAAACCCTGGGCTAGCGAAGATGTGACAAGATAGATGTACCGATTCAAATGCAGAACGCCGATCGACGGCAGTGAGAAGTCCACCAATCAGAGCCAAGTCAAGCCATCGAGCGGCTGATCTGAAACTAACCCACAATCAAAGCCAAGCCAAGCTATTCTACGGCTGACCGAATTAATCCACCAATTCAGAACCGAGCAAGCCATCCAACGACTGATCTGAATTATGTGTAGCAGGGAGTGGGTTTTGTTCGTCTGTCTGTCTTTTTTTTTTTTTTTAAAAACTGGCAGCAAATATTCTGGTTAGACAATAAAAAATTAACAGTCCAACCAAAAAAGATACTCATTGAGAGTCAATTAATTGGAAATCATAAATGGCAAGGTATGGTTTTCTTGTTCGGTGAATTATGGCGGTGTGTTCCCTTCTTTTTTACACGAAAGTTGGTCCAATTATTAATTGCCAGTCGGAATAAACTCTTTTCCAGCCACATTTCAACGATGAATGGAAACAGACATGGCATGGTGACAATGGAAACATGTTAAATTTATCTTGATGTGTTATAGATGTGGCGAAACCCTTTAACAATTTTATGTAATTTTGAGGAATGTTTTTGATCGCATTCATGACTGCTATTAAAAGCTTTAAACCAAAGAAGGCGTGTGTTCTCTTTATTTGGATAATTTATTAACGGAGAAGGCGAAAGTTTGTTAATCCGAGAAAGTACAAGCAGTTAAGGACTGATCGAAACAGTTACAATTGTATCGAAATACCATTCGTCACAGTTTGCAGAGAAGGCAAAGTTTTATTTAAATTGACAAAAAACGACCAGCGTTCTTTAATGAACAAAAGATGCATAGAATGGCCTTGACGAATTTAAAAAAGCGACTGTTGCCAAGCCGCGCCGGATCGAGGAATGCCCGATGTTTCGAATATATTTACATTAATACAGCTAGAATTTTTTCATAGGTGATGTTTCATCTCGCAAAACATTGATTGGAAAAGGAACAGTCCAATTGTTTATGCTAGTCTGACTTCTTACAATTGAAAGAACCGTAGTCACCGTGACACATCGTTACTATGATCCAAAACTATTTCTGTACGTAAGATTGAACTATTCCTTATGGGATTAACAATTGGGAGGAACCAGAGATGTAATTTGATTTTTATATTTTCTAATATAAGTTTAATTGTTCTCAAAATAAGCAAGTCGTTGCCACATGTGGATGCCACAAGCATCTTAATGCTACAAACTGACAAATACAAAGCGTGTATTTGGTTGGTGTATTGGTTATGATAGGAATGTAAACATTGAGATGACAGAAATGAAAAAAAAAAGTGGCAGTAGCCCGCTAAGCCTTCAGCCAGAAAATTCTTTTCAAAATATGCCTGAAATGAGCTAAAAATAATGATACCAAATGCTTATAAGAAT
Organism: Ostrea lurida; assembly: GCA_903981925.1. Lineage (NCBI taxonomy): Eukaryota > Metazoa > Mollusca > Bivalvia > Ostreida > Ostreidae > Ostrea > Ostrea lurida. The sequence continues at coordinate 15,752 of CAJDSM010066474.1, read as the reverse complement.
GCTTGTGTCATACGTTACTCATCGTAGAAATAGTTGCATCCTAGTGGATATAAAAAATAAAGTATAAATGATTTGGTGATTATTTCATTCAATGTTTTGCAGGGAAGTAATAACAAACAATTTCTCTAAATAGTTCTAAAAGGTTCTGAGTTTCAAAAGAAAAAAAGTTATATGAAAAGTTTACTGTGTTTTGGTCATTGCCACAGATAAGTGCAAGTTTGGAAAACGGTTGCACTATTTATATGATTATAGATCAAAAGATGCTTATGGCATTCCAATAGTGCAACGACTTGCTTATTTTTGGAGAACATAACATTATTAAAGCTATAAAATATCAAATATTTACATTCCCAGGGTTTTCTTACGTTAAATCCCCATAAAGGAATAGTTCAATCCGAACGGTGACGGAATAGTTGGTCATACGATGTGTCACGGTGTAGTAGTGCGCTCACAAACCCCACTTATCCCTGTTGACCCGAATGTAAATCCCATCAAGCTTTCTTACTAATACAAACAGCTTCCAAAATTTCTGGGAATCCATCGACAAATGAAAGCGCAACCCAGGTGACAACACGCTTATAGACAAACATCTAAAAAGACTGTCTTCCCAAAAAGTGGTCCTTTTTGACAGATTCACTCTAAAAATCAATCCAATATTAGCTTATTAGTATTACTATCCACTTTGCCTACGCTTCCTGGAAATGCATCGACTAATGAAAGCGTACCCAGGCAGACATGACAGGGAGTATGACGGAAAGACGGGACTGGTCAAAAACTGTATTACTCCATGCAACTTTGTTACGTGGGGTTTAAAACTAATCCGCTACTTGCGAAAACACTATTTGGAAGTATAAGTGCACTTTGCTAAATATTTTCTCAACATTACCTAAAAAAAGCAACAACTAAAACATGGCAAAGGAGCAGATAACACGTTTGGTATTGATGTCACAGCGTATTCAACTACTAGTACGAAGAATTTACATTTGCAACTGTTTTCTTCTTAATATAACACTATTATGAGCTACATACGTATTTATCACTCCATAAATTACCTATATGGGGTCCAAACCAAGGTCACAGCTGTGCGTAGTAGGTTTACCGTACTACTTTTACTAAGTATTACAGACTTAAGTCTATTAGGCTAGGAAACACACAAAATATTTTTATGATTTATTTTTTCTTCCAGTCATTGACTTTCATCAAAACAAAAATATATCTATAAAGACACTGTTCTTACTAATATGTAAGAGAATGGGCTGTCTAAAATGTATGACAAAACCGAGCATCCAGGCCACAAACCAAAAGATATCACCATAAAGAGGATCAACAAAGAATCGCTTCCTATTCAAACGTGCTCTACTTCCCTGTTGTACTCGCAATATGTGTGGTACAATCTTTCAATTCATTTTCATTTCCCGTGGCTTAGATGTACGACCATCAGTTGCGTACATCCCGGCGTACATGGATTCATTCATTTTCACTTCAAAAGATGAAAAAATGGTCTGGAATACGCAACGCTCGTCATGAAAACACAAACAACAAAATTTCCAGGGGTGGAATTTGATGTAATGAAGCATCCATCCGACAAACGAATTTATGAAAATTCCAAGGAATTTGATGATACCATGTCCAATAAAAATGCCTCACATGCTGATGAGCAAAATCAGATCAAATGCTACACACCTCTTCAACAACATGCTAACAAAGACGCACTCTCTCTTCCATTTGAAATCATTGTGGTACACCAGCTTAGCGAAAAGGTCCTATCTCTGGATTTATGTTCCCGATGATATTTGTAAGTCCTCAAGTAGGCCTATATCCAAAACCTACACAACGGCACTCCACAGCCTGCGTGCCACGGCCATCACACCCATGAGTCGATGCCGTTTCCATTCAGCCAGATCATCTTTATTCGGGGCATCGAAAGCGAGGTGTCTTTGAAAACCTATAAGAAAAATCTATCGAGTCAACAGAAGCGTTCAGTGAGTCATGTTGTCAACAATTACAATTCCAGACCGTCACGACCCCCTCCCCCATCGTCTTGCTTAGGCCCTATTCAGTTCTTTCAGGGAGTCATCTGCGTCCCTCTGTCCTGTCTGTGAATTATTTGCCTACACCTGACGGTGCCGCCTGTCCTTCATGTTCCCCCACCTCAGTCTTCTGTTAACTCCGAAATTGTCCACAAAATATCTCTCAAAAATCATTCACAAACTGCTGCAACTTTCAAAATGACACCGCATCACAAACTGTTAGTGTAATATTGCGCGCACCCCAAACTTCCACCAGAATTCAAAATTATCAGTTTTTTGCAAAAATTAGACATAAGGAAGAGTTTTCAATCATTATACTGGGTTGAAGGAAATGTATATGTCTTTCTTACTATACTTGCCTTTTTAGCGTCCAATAATTAAACAGCCTCTTCATTTCCATGAACTTTGTTTTGTGTTATTCTCATTTTGAAGAAGCGTTATGTGGGTCAACGTATGGAAACATTAGCTAACAACAATTTCAGCAATAATATCGATTCAAAAAGTAATATAAGAATAAGGTATCATTTTAAATTATTTATCGGATATAAATTCACGGGTTGGTTACGTGATCAAATTTTCCATAACCCTTCGGGCTTTATGGAAATTGATCACGGACCAACCCGGATTATATCCGATAAATATTTTAAAATGATATCTTATTTCTTAAGTAGATGCCACTAAGCTGCACCCAAAATTGGAAGCAACGTACCGTATTTCCAAGCGGATGGCCGAAACGCAAATAGGTGTTGCCACACAAGAAGTGTATGAAGACTGCTCCCATTTCAACTCATTTACCAATGGAAGGTGGCATTTCATATTGCAAGTCACTTGACAATGCAAGCAATATGCCAAACCTTCCTGTTGTTAGAAACAGAAGCTGTTCCTGAACCTTGGGATATCTGGGTACGCAAATTTTGCCAATAATAATATTATCAGGTTTGACAAATGAAATGACTACAGCCTCTCCATTCTTTAATTCCCATTTCCAACATATCTTTCATCACTGTATATGTAGTACAGTCATTAGGGTATTTCGGGTCACTTTCTACATTCTACTGCATTAAATAAAAACTAACAGGTATTATTGGTTGTTGGGTGTTTTGGGAAGTAGATTATGATAAATAGACGTTATGGATCGAAAATTGGGTTTACTTTCGATAAAACGATTCTAATGCGAGTATTTATTTGTACGCTCACGATTGGGGTTATGCGGGTCACTTCCGGTTATTTCGAGTCACTTCGTGAAACTATATTAAAACTGAAATTAAGGCTCAATAATATCGATTTGGTAAACCCAAAAGGGATTAAGGGAAAAACCCAGAAATGCTATAATTTTAGTTGAAATTGGTCAGAAAAGCATTTTCTTATTGACATGTGGCTTATTTTTATTTTGATTAATACACACACAAATGTGCAGTGACTGTACTTACATTGTGGTCCGATTTAGTATAGATATATATGTACTCTCTCGATCCTTGCTTTTCACTGTCAGGAAAAAAGTCAACAATAAATATCATGCATGATAATAAAAAATATTACCATACATTTAATAAAAACATTAACACCCCCCCCCCCCACAACACAACACACACGGCACAACACTTCACTTGATTTCTTGTATTGAATGTTTCCTATCAAAAATTATGTTTGACTTTGAAATATACATGCTTTTTCAATACTGTACTTTTAGAAATTTCTAAAAGGGTATTGAAGGCTTGATAGAACATCGCCTATTAAAAAACAAGGTTGTTCAAGTGGACGATGCTCTTGTTTAACGTTGCAACAGCATAAAATTTTTAAATCACTTAAATCAATTAATTAGATCTAACAGTCTTAAATCAATGACAACACATTTTCAACAAATCAGGATTGAAACGTTAATTTAACACTAAAAATGCGCGGCACATCAAAGACAAAGAAATCTGGGCAAAAGAATACGCATGATTTCAATACGCACGTGACCCGAAATACACTAAATCGAAGGGGGTATGAAAAGGACGCTGTTAAACTCCAAAGGTCATATTAGTTATTCAAATAATAAAGATGTATTTGGAAAGTGTGATAAAATTACCTTCCAGCAGTATATAACATTGTATCTTTAGTGAAACGAATAATTCACAACATCGATGATAATAAACTAGTCTCCGTGTTTTACACGCTAAATTCTTCCGATAGAAAATAGCATGCAATTAATCAACGTTGTAATTATGCTGTTATTTGGAATATTCACTTGTTAACGCGTATGGATATATAGAACATACGTGTTGGACGTGACTGCAAACAAAACTTTTCTTTTCTTTTACGTTTAACACGAACTGTCGTGAATAAACCCAGACTCTCATAATCGAGTGACCCGAAATACCTAAATGACTTATATTACATTTACTGTGTAATCCCCTAATAAAAAGCATAATTATATTAAAAAATTTTAAAATCTATTTATGATATTGCTGATAACTGCAAAGACCGAATCACCAAGTTGGTTTTGGCGTAGAATACAAGACTACTTACAGGGATTTTAAAATATGTAAAATGAACCGTTTTAGGTTGAAAATGTATAACATTGTTGACAATTTGATGATTTTATTTTCAGAAACTTGGGTATTAAATTGGTCAGAAAAGCATTTCTTATTGGACATGTGGCTTATTTTTNTTTTTTTTTTTTAATTTTGCACTCAGTATTGTGGGGTCAAATTTTCCTGTTTGAGAGATATTGAGGACTGTTTCATCATTGAGGAATTGTGGATCTTTTCTGTAGTCCATTTTCTCTTGTTCATTCATGTTTATGCTCACACCACAAAAATCTATGAAAATTAATTTAACAGAAACCAAAAGAATCTCAGTCTCCAAAATCATCGCTGTACCTATATACCATACATAAAAAAATGGTCATCTTTGGTTCCAGCTTTGTAAATTGTGAGTGTTGAAACATGTATTTAACACTTTTCCAACAAAGATGGAGACCCGACCTGGTGGAAGCTGACACTGGTTAAAAACTAAAGAAATACTCTGTGTTTTTATTTTAATGTGCGACATCTTATTACTTACATTCAGACAGTAATGACATATTTCTTAAAAAATACAACATACATTAAACACTTTCCCACCACGAAATTGCATGTGATTACTGAACTGAGAGTGGTGGGAAGTGTTAATGTATGTGTATTTTTTAATATTCATTACTGTCTGAATGTAAGTAATAAGATGTCCGTAAATTAAAATAACACAGAGTATTCTTTAGTTTTTAACCAGTGTCACTTCCACCAGGTCGGGTCTCCATCTTGTTGGAAAAGTGTTAAATACATGTTTCAACACTCACAATTTACAAAGCTGGAACCAAAGATGACCATTTTTTTAATGTATGGTATATAGGTACAGCGATGATTTTGGAGACTGAGTTCTTTTGGTTTCTGTTAAATTAATTTTCATTTAGATTTTGTGGTGTGAGCATAAACATGAATGTACTAAGAGAAATGACTACAGAAAAGATCCACAATTCCTCAATGATGAAAAGTCCTCAATATCTCTCAAACAGGAAAAAATTTGACCCAACAATACTGAGTGCAAAATTAAAAAAAAAAAATAATACCCAAGTTTCTGAAAATAAAATCATCAAATTGTCAACAATGTTATACATTTTCAACCTAAAACGGTTCATCTTTACATATTTTAAAATCCTGTAAGTAGCTCTTGTATTCATACGCCAAAACCAACTTTGGTGATTCGGTCTTTGCAGTTATCAGCACATATCATCAAAAATAGATTTTAAATTTTTTAATATAATTATGCTTTTTATTAGGGGATTAACAGTAAATGTAAATATACAGTCATTTAGGTATTTCGGGTCACCTCGATTATGGAGAGTCGTTGGGTTTATTCACGAACAGTTCGTGTTAAACGTAAAAGAAAAAGAAAAGTTTTGTTGCAGTCACGTCCAACACGTATGTTCTATATATCCATACGCGTTAACAAGTGAATATTCCAAATAACAGCATAATTATCACGTTTGATTAATTGGCATGCTATTTTCTATCGGAAGAATTTAGCGTGTAAAAACACGGAGACATAGTTATTATCATCGATGTTGTGAATTATTCGTTTCACTAAAGATACAATGTTATATACTGCTGGAAGGTAATTTTATCACACTTTCACAAATACATCTTTATTATTTGAATAACTAATATGACCTTTGGAGTTTAACAGCGTCTTTTCATACCCCCTTCGATTTAGTGTATTTCGGGTCACGTGCGTATTGAAATATGCGTATTCTTTGCCCAGATTTCTTTGTCTTTGACTGTGCCGTCGCATTTTAGTGTTACAATTAACGTTTCAATCCTGATTTGTTGAAAATGTGTTGTTCATTGATTTAAGGACTGTTTAGATCTAAATTAATTGATTTATGAATTTAAAAATTTATGCTGATTCAACGTTAAAACCAAGACCATCGTCCACTTTGAACAACTCTTGTCTTTTTAATAGCGATGTTCTATCAAGCCTTCAATACCCTTTTAGAAATTCTAAAAGTACAGTATTGAAAAAGCATGTTAATATTTCAAAGTCAAACATAATTTTTGATAAGGAAAATTCAATACAAGAAATTCAAAGTGAAGTGTTGTGCGTGTAGTGTTGTGTGTGGGGGGGGGGTGTTCAATGTTTTTATTAAATGTATGGGTATATTTTTTATTATCATGCCATGATATTTATTGTTGACTTTTGTTCCTGACAGTGACAAGCAAGGATCGAGAGCAGTACATATATATCTATACTAAATCGACCACAATGTAAAGTACAGTCACGCACATTTGTGTGTGTATATATCAAATAAAAATAAGCCACATGTCAAAAGAATGCTTTTCTGACAATTTCAAACTAAATATTATAGCAATTCTGGGTTTTCCTTAATCCCTTGGGTTACCAAACGATATTATTGAGCCTTTATTTAGTTTTAATATAGTTTCACGAAGTAGCTCGAAATAACCGGAAGTGACCCGACAATACCCCAAATCGTGAGGTACAAATAAAACTCGCATTAAATCGTTTTATCGAAAGTAAACCCAATTCGATCCATAACGTCTAATTTACTCATAATCTACTTCCCAAAACACCCCAACAACCAATAATACCTGTATAGTTTTATTAATGCAGTAGAATGTAAGAAAGTGACCCGAAATACCCTAATGAACTGTACTACATTCAGTGATGAAAGATATTGTGAAATGGGAATAAAGAATGGAGAGGCTGTAGTCATTTCATTTGTCAAACCTGATAATATTATTATTGGAACAAAATTTGCGTACACCCAGATATCCCAAGGTTCAGGAACAGCTTTGTTTCTAACAACAGGAGGTTTGGCATATTGCTTGCATTGTCAAGTGACTTCTATGAAATGCCACCTTCCATTGGTAAATGAGTTGAAATGGGAGCAGTCTTCAACACTTCTTGTGTGTGCAACACCTTATTGCTTTCGGCCAATCCGCTTTGGAAACTTACGGTACGTTCTTCCAATTTTGTGCAGCTTAGTGCATCTACTTAAGAAATAAGATATCATTAAAATATTTATCGGATATAATACCGGGTTGGTCACGTGAATCAATTTCCATAAAGCCCGAAGGGCTTATGGAAAATTTGATCACGTACCAACCCGTATTTATATCCCGATAAATAATTTAAAATGATACTTACTTATATTACATTTTTGAATCGATATTATTGCTGAAATTGTTGTTAGGCAACATTTTCCATACGTTGACCCACCATAACGCTTCGTTCAAAAATGACGAATAACACCAAAACAAAGTCTCGATGGAAATGAAGACTGTTTAATTATGTGGACGCTAAAAAGCAAGTATAGTAAAGAAAGACATATACCAATTTCCTCAAACAGTATGATGATTTGAAAACTCTTCCTTATGTCTAATTTTTGCAAAAAACTTATAATTTGAATTCTGGTGGAAGTTTGGGGTGCGCGCAATATTACACTAACAGTTGTGATGCGGATGTCATTTTGAAAGTTGCAGACAGTTGTTGAATGATTTTTGAGAGATATTTTGTGGGACATTTCGAGTTACAGAAGACTGAGGTGGGGGAACATGAAGGACAGGGCGGCACTCGTCAGGTGTAGGCAAATAAGTTCACAGACAGACAGAGGGACGCAGATGAACTCCCTGAAAGAACTGAATAGGGCCTAGCAGACGAGGGAGTGGGGTACGTGACGGTCTGGAATTGTAAATTGTTGACAAATGACTCCTGAACGCTTTCTGTTGACTCGATAGATTTTTCTTATAGGTTTTCAAAGACCACCTCGCTTTCGATGCCCCGAATAAAGATGATCTGCGTGAATGGAAACGGCATCACTCATGGGTGTGATGGCCGTGGCACGCAGGCTGTGAGTGCGTTGTGTAGTTTTGGATTATAGGCCTACTTGAGGACTTTACAAAATATCATCGGGAACATAAATCCAGAGATAGGACCATTTTCGGCTAAGCTGGTGTACCACAATGATTCAAAGCTGGAAGAGAGAGTGCGTCTTTGATTAGCATGTGTTAAAGAGGTGTTAGCATTTGAGGATCTGATTTGCTCATCAGCATGTGAGGCATTTTTATTGGACAGTGGTATCATCAAATTCCGGAATTTTCATAAATTCGTTGTCGGATGGAGCTTCATTACATCAAATTCCCCTGGAAATTTTGTTGTTTGTGTTTCATGACGAGCGTGCGTATTCCAGACCATTTTTCATCCTTTTGGAAGTGAAATGAATGAATCCATGTACTCCGGATGTACGCAACTGATGGTGACATCTAAGCCACGGGAAATGAAATGAATTGAAAGATTGTACCACACATATTGCCGCAGTACAAAACAGCGGAAGATAGAGCACGTTTGAAATAGGAACGATTCTTTGTTGATCCTCTTTATGGATTGATATCTTTGTGGTTGTGGCACTGGAATGCTCGGTTTTGTCATCATTTTAGACAGCCCATTCTCTACATATAGTAAGAACAGTGTTTTATAGATATATTTTTGTTTTGATGAAAGTCCATGACTGGAAGAAAAAATTAAATCATAAAAATATTTTGTGTGTTTTCCCTAGCCTAATAGAACTTAGAGTCTGTAATACTTAGTAAAAGTAGTCACGGTAACCTACTACGCACAGCTGTGACCTCGGATTTGCCCCATATAGTAATTTATGGAAGGATAAATACGTATGTGCTCATAATAGTGTTATATTAAGAAGAAAACAGTTGCAAATGTTAAAATTCTTCAGTACTAGTAGTTGAATACGCTGTGACATCAATACCAACGTGTTATTCTGCTCTTTGCATGTTTTAGTTGTTGCTTTTTTTAGTAATGTTGAGAAATATTTGCAAAGATGCACTTATACTTCCAATATGAGGTTTCGCAAAGTAGCGGATTAGTTTTAACCCCACGTAACAAAGTTGCTGGAGTAATACAGTTTTGACCAGTCCCTCTTTCCGTCAATACTCCCTGTCATGCTGCCTGTGAGTACGCTTTCATTAGTCGATGATTTCCAGGAACGCGTAGGCAAAGTGTATAGTTAATACTAAAAGCTAATATTGGATTGATTTTTAGAGGACATCTGTCAAAAAGGAACCACTTTTGGAAGACGAGTCTTTTTAGATGTTTGTATAAGCGTGTTGTCACTGTTGCGCTTTCATTTGTCGATGGATTCCCAGAAATTTTGAAGCTGTGGTAATTAGTAAAAAGCTTGGATGGGATTTTACATTCAGGGGTCAACAGGGATAAGTGGCGGTATTGTTGAGCGCACCTCACTACCACCGTTGACACATCGTATGATCCAACTATTCCCGTCACGTCGATTAACTATTCCTTTATGGGGATTTAACGTAAGAAAAACCATGGGAATGTAATATTGATATTTAAGTTAATAATGTTATGTTCTCAAAAATAAGGCAAGTCGTGCACTATTTGGAATGCCTATAAGCATCTTTTTATTCTATAATTCATATTCAAATAGATGCAACCGTTTCCCAAACATTGCACTTATCTGTGGGCAATTGACAAAACACAGTAAACTTTTCATATAACTTTTGTTTCTTTTGAAACTCAGAACCTATTAAAGAACTATTTAGAGAAAATTGTTTGTTATCTATTCCACTGCAAAACATTGAATGAAATAATTCACCAAAATTTTTCATTTATACTTTATTTTTAATATAATCCACTAGATGCAAACTATTTCTACGATGAGTAACGTATGACACAACGCATTCTTAATCAAGCATTTGGTATCATTATTTTAGCTCATTTCAGCATATTTCTGAAAAGAAATTTTCATGGCTGAAGGCTTAGCGGGCTACGGCCACATTTTTTTTTTCATTTCTGTCATCTCAATGTTTACATTCCTAATCATAAACCAATCACAACCCACAATACACGCTTTGTATTTGTCAGTTTGTAGCATTAAAAGATGCTTTGTGGCATCCACATGTGCAACGACTGCTTATTTTGAGAACAATTAAACTTATATTAGAAATATAAAATCAAATTACATTCTCTGGTTCCTCCCAATTGTTAAATCCATAAGGAATAGTTCAATCTTACGTACAAAATAGTTTTGGATCATAGTAACGATGCATGTCACTGGTGACACGGTTCTTCAATTGTAAGAAGTCAGACTAGCATAACAATTGGACTGTTCTTTTCCATCAATGTTTTGCGAGAAAACATCACCTATGAAAAAATACTAGCTTGTGATTAATGTAAATATATTCGAAAAATCGGGCATTCCTCGATATCCGGCGCGCTTGCAACAGTACGCTTTTTTAAATTCGTCAACGGCATTCTAGCATCTTTTGTTCATTTAAAAGAACTTGTCGTTTTTTGTCAACTTTAAAATAAAACTTTGCCTTCTCTGCAAACTGTGACGAATGGTATTTCGATACATTGTACTGTTTCGATCAGGTCCTTAACTGCTTGTACTTCTCGGGATTAACAAACTTTCGCCTTCTTCCGTTAAAAATTATCCAAATAAAGAGAACACACGCTCTTTTTGGTTTAAGCTTTTATCAAGCAGTCATGAATGCGATCAAAAACATTCCTTCAAAATTAATAAAATTGTTAAAGGGTTTCGCCACATCTATAACACATTCAAGTATAAATTAATAACATTTTCCCATTGTAACATGCCATGTCTGTTTCCATTCATCGTTTGAAATGTGGCTGGATAAAGATTTATTCCGACTGCATTAATAATTGGACCAACTTTCGTGTAAAAAAGAAGGGAGACACCCGCCAGTAATTCACCGAACATAGAAAACCATACCTTGCCATTATGATTACCATTAATGAACTCATCAATGAGTATCTTTTTTGGTTGGACTGTTAATTTTCTATTGTCTACACCAGAATCATTTGCTTGCCAGTTTTAAAAAAAAAAAAAAAAGACAGACAGACGACAAACACCCAACTCCTGCTACACATTAATTCCAGATCAGTCGTTGGATGGCTTGCTCGGTTCTGAATTGGTGGATTAAGTCAGGTCAGCCGTAGAATAGCTTGGCTTGCTTTTGATTGTGGGTTAGTTTCAATCACCGCGTCGGATGGCTTGACTTGGCTCTGATATGGTGGACTTCTCACTGCCCGGTCGATCGGCGTCTGCATTTGAATCCGGTACATTTCATATCTGTCACATTCTTCGCAGCCCAGCGGTTTTCGGTCCACATCCGCTCCCCATAAACCCTTGGCGATATGCCGTTGCAAATTGCCCGGTCACATATACGCCATCTATACAGTCACGGCTAAAGACGATAATTCTGATGAAAAAATCTTAGCCAATGAAAATAACGGGCTTATGTACGCCTTATAAGCGTAGCAGCGATCTAATGAGTGGATCAAAGGAGCTGATTCTAATCAGTTGATAAAAGTTATTAAACACAGAACACATTCGGAATGCGAAAAACTTTTTAAGAATCGATTTTCAAGAGCAGGAATTCTAAGCTTGTTGGATGAACATGATGTGTTTGTTGGGACTTTAGGACGGGAGTAGAAAACATCGCTGAGATGGGTGTCGTGAATTAGTGACGGTTGTGGCACTGCTCAGAAATATATCAATGGAAGAAACAGGGTTGATGACTAACAGTCTTGGTCTTTCTGCTAGGCTATATATCATACATCTTAGAATTCCATGTAATGAAGTCATTGCGGAAAAAATACCAGTGAGTATACATGTATTTACGTATAAATACGGTGAAGCACCATGCCCTGAAATTCAGATTTATCCCTCGACTGCTCGAATTTTCAAAACTTCTACTTACTTTTTCTTGTACTTAAAATGTGTCAACTACAATTTGTTTTGGAAGTACAGAACGAACAAATCTCGCCAGCCGGTTCCATTATGTTTCCTCGATTGCAAACTCCCCGTGAGCTCATTCTAAGAATTAAAAGTTTGCCTCGATTGTAAACCAAGTTTAAATCGTTGGGTCGTTGCTTACCGCAACTCGCAATCAAACCGTGACCGGCATTTTGCAATCCATATCGGTCCAAAGGGTTTAGTGGGGGAGCGGAGTGGACCGAAACCCTTGGCTAGCGAAGATGATCTGTCATGGCGAAAGGAATTTGTCCTCCAAAGCTCTTACTAGGATTTGGTTAGCTTTCTGATATCAGAAATCTACAAAATCTCGATTTACAACACATTTTTCTTACTGGT